>PVJL010016928.1:0-19605 GCA_004026885.1 Lyroderma lyra | reverse complement strand
TTTTTAATCTCATCTTTTATTTGTTCTTTTATCCAGTCCTTTTTTAATAAGCTGTTGTTTAATCTCCATGCGTATGTGGTTTTTTCTGCTTTCCTTTTACAGTTGATCTCCAATTTCAAAGCTTTGTGGTCTGAGAATACACTTGGTATGATTTCGATCTTCTTGAATTTGCTGAGGCTACTTTTGTGTCCCAGCATATCGTCTATTCTTGAGAATGTTCCATGTGCACTAGAAAAGAAGGTGTAGTCTCTTTTTGCTGGAGGAAGTGTCCTGTAAATGTCAATTATGTCCAATTGCTGTAGTGTGTCATTTAGAGCTGATGTTTCCTTATTTATTTTCTGTTTGGATGATCTGTCCATGGCTGTTAGCTGGGTGTTTAAGTCCCCCACTATGATTGTGTATTCATCAGTTTCTCCTTTCAAGTCTGTTAGTAGTTTCTTTGTATATTTTGGTGCATCCTGGTTGGGAGCATATATGTTGATTAGTGTCAAGTCTTCTTGTTGTTGCATTGTGCCTTTTATCATGATATAATGACCATCTTTGTCTTTTACTATCTTTTTTAACTTGAAGTTTATTTCATCAGATATCAGTATGGCCACTCCTGGTTTTCTCTGGTTACCACTTGCTTGGAGTATTGTATCCCATCCTTTCACTCTGAGTCTGTGTTTGTCCTTACAGCTGAGGTATGTTTCTTGGAGACAGCATATGGATGCGTTCTGTTTTTTAATCCAGTCTGCTACTCTGTGTCTTTTTATTGGTGAGTTCAGTCCATTGACATTTAGAGTGATGATCGATATATGAGGATTTCCTGTGGCCATTACTTATTTCTTTCTTTGTTTTTGTTTTTGTTTGTTTGTTTGTTTGCTTATTTTTGTTTCTTTCTTGTTGCCCCAACTTTGTTCCATTTTTCCTGATGTTTTGTTTCAGCCTGAAGAACCTCCTTCAGTATTTCTTGGAGTGCTGGCCTCATGTTGGCAAATATCCTCAGGTTCTGTTTGTCTGAGAAGGTCTTTATTCCACCTTCATATCTGAAAGATAATTTTGCTGGATAATTTATTCTCGGCTGGAAATTTTCCTCTTTGAAATTTTTGAATATTTGATTCCACTCTCTCCTGGCTTGTAGAGTTTCTGCTGAGAAATCTGATGCCAGCCTGATGGGTTTTCCTCTAAAGGTTATAGTTCTTTTTTCCATGGATGCCTTGAGAATTGTCTCTTTGTCTTTAGTTTCGGACATCTTTAGTACCATGTGTCTTGGAGAAGATCTGTTGGGGTCCAGGTATCTGGGGGATCTGTTTTCTTCTTGGACTTGGGGTTCCAGATCTTTCCATAGGTTTGGAAAGTTCTCATCTATGATTTGTTTGAGTATGCTCTCTGTAGATTGCTCTGCCCCTTCTTCTATCCCTATTATCCTGATGTTGTTTTGTCTCTTAGAGTTGGATATTTCTTGCAGTGTTCTTTCAATCCTTTTGGTTCTATATTCCCTCTCTTCCTCTTTCTGAGCTGTTTCCATGTTCTGGTCTTCAATATCACTACTTCTTTCCTCTATCTGGTTGCTCCTGTTTCCTATGGCAGTTATTTCATTTCTCACTTCTTTTATGGTATTATTTATTTCTCGTATTTCCGTCTCAATCTTTCTTATGTTTTGAATTTCTTTGTTAAATTGTTCTTTTTGTTCACAGAGTTCCTTTTTTTTTTTTCTTTTTGGTATGTGGATAGTTCCCCTGACCAGGAATTGAACCCAGGCAGCAGCACTGACAGCGCCAGCGCCGAAGCCTTAAGCCACTACACCATCAGGGAACTTCCCTCACAGAGTTCCTTTTTTATGTTGTTTATATCTTTTTTTATATTATTTATCTCAGCTATGGTGTTCTGCCAATAGGTTTTCATTTCTCTCACAGCCTTTAGAATGGCTGCTTTAAATTCTCCATCACTTAAATGGGACCCTTCCAGTTGTAACAGGCTATCGTCTGGGTAAATTTCATATTCTTTCTGAGGAGTTTTAGTTTTTAAGGAATTCATCCTGTCCACTGGGTTCTTCCTCTTTGACATGAAGGCTTTATGTTCAGTGCCCAGATTATTGCTTTTGTGGTGTCTTGTTGTAAGGCAGACACTAGGTGGCACTGGGGGGTCAAGTTTTGGCGGAGAGGGGGCTGTTTGTTTCTTATTCTTGTTTCAGATCTCCTACTGCGTTTGGAGGCTATGCGCATATATCCTGGGGAGAGGCCAACAAAAGGCTTTCCAAAGGCGGCTCTGCCTTCTGCCCTTTGCTGGGGAAGCTGTTTGGAGGCTTGTTTTTGCTAGCTGGGGTGAATGCTATGAAATCAGTCTTTCTTCCCAGCCCTGATTCAGTACCTGGCCGTCTAAGGGGTCACACTGCTTTCAGAACCCTGGGGTGCACGAGGAAGCGTCTGCTCCATAAGCCCAAAGCTGTGGGCCTGGCCTGAGACAGCACGGTCGCCTTTGCAGCGGGCTGGGAACAGGAACTCCAGCCCTGTGTAGGTCTCCAGGGGGCTTAGAGCTGGGGTGTTATCTTTGCAGTTCAGAGTCCTCGCTCAGCCCTTCTACCACTCAAAAGTTCCAGAGGCTGGCTCCCAAACTCCTTCCTCCCCCAGGTCCCCAGTCTCTCTCCCCTCTGCCAAACTGCACAGCTCCAAATAGTCAGCAGGGATCGCGTCCCACGTGGTCCATCTCTGCTCCCTTCCCTCTCCCCGACTCGCCCCCTTCTCGCCAGCCTTCAGGTGTTTACTTGCGATTTGTGGATTTCTCCACAGCCGGTTTGTCACTCAGGGTCCTCTTTCTTGGCTCCTGGACGGCCGTTCAATTGTGTTTTCTGGGAGAGGCTTTAGGGACCTCCTCTCCAGTCACCATCTTGTCTTCTCTCCTCCAAAACAGACTTTAAATTAAAGGGTATGTGGAGAAAAAGAGGGACCCAGCTCTCTTAGTTATGGGTATTCCTGGAATCCAAAAATTTCCCAAACACTACTTTCAATGACTATGTGCATGTATATGTTCATTGCATCATTGTTTGCAATAGCCAAAATTTAGAGGTAACTGCGTGTCCATCAATGAATGAATGGATAAAAATTAGGTGATACAGTAGAATATTACCCAGAAAAAAGAGAATAGATTTTTTTCCATCTGCAACAACATGGATGGATCTAGATGGTATTGTGCGAAAAAATTAAGTCAGAAAGAAAAGACAAGTGCCATATGATTACACTTATATGAGTATGTTGAATCTAAAGAACAAAATAAACAAACTAAAGAGAAACAGACTCACAGTTACAGAAAACATGTTGCGAGTTTCCAAATGGAATAAGGGTTGGTGGATTGATGATAAAGAGGAAGGTATTAAGAATTATAATTTGGTAGTTACAAAATAGTCATAGGAATGTAAAGTATAGCAAAAGAAATATAGTCAATGATATTGTATTAACTATGTATGGTGCCTGATGGGTACTAGATATCTCAGGGTGATCACTTCATAAGTTATATAAATTTCTAACCACTATGTTGTACACCTGAAACTAATCATATTGTATATCAACTGTCGTTGAAAAATAAAAAAATGTATTAAAAATTAAAAAAATATATATGTGTTAGCATCTAAGACCCTTTGACTGGTCCCATTATAACAGAAAGCAAGTATTTCTGCCCTTAACTTTTTTGCCCATTTTTGTTGTGTGCTTTCTGTGCTTACTCAGTAGCAAGTGTGTCTTCTTCACCATTATTTTTGGATAGAAGTTGTAGGAAGCTCCATTTCAGGTCATCTAAAGACTTTTCTCTTCACTTTCTTTTTCTGAGTTCTGGATCTATAATTTGGAGTTAGATCTTGGCCAATTGCTTGACTTTTGAGCCTCAGTTTTTCCATCCGCCATATGGGGATAATATTAAGAACTTGGCAAGACTGTTCTAAGAAGTGTTAAAAAGTAATTAAGATGCTTATTACACTAGAGAACACTGTAAATACATTGCATTGGGAAATGATTGAAGAAAAATTTTGAGGTGAGATGTAATAGGCATATTCTAATAGTAGCAAATATAGCTAGATCTTAGAGCCCCTTGTGTTCCTCTTCTTTTCATTCTCTCACTTGCTTCTCATTTTTATTTCTCCTTACTTCCTCAAACCTAAGAGTTGTCAATGTCAGTAAAGAAAGGCACATTGGATAGAGGTGAAGGAGAACTAAACCATGAGACTTCAACTCCTACTGTTACAAATATGATAAAGGTAAGGATCTTGAGATGGGAATATTATTGTGGATTATCTAAATGAGTCTAATGTAACTACAAGTATTTTATATGAGAATTGTAAGAGAGTCCAAAGAAAAGGCAGAAGGCAATATGAAGATGGAAGTAGAGAGACTTGCAGATGCTACAGCACTAACTTTGAACCTGGAAGAGACCACAAGTCAAGGAATGTAATGAATGTAGTTCTAGAAGTTGGAAAAGGCAAGAAAACAAATTATTTTCAAGAACCTCTGAAAGGAGGATAGCCCTGATGCCACCTTGATTTCAGCCCAGTGATTTTCATTTCTGGCTTCAGTCTTCAGAAATGTAAGTTAATAAGTTTGTGTTGTTTTAAGCTTCTAAGTTGTGTTTTTTTGTTGTAGCAGTGATAGGAAAATAATGTACTGAGAGTATGGATCAAAGGGTATTTATAGATTCTAGGGGTGACTATGTTAAATACTTTCCACATCTTAAACTCCACCTGGCTTTTTAACTACTGCAATGGACGAGATGCACATGAAATGAACAAATATTCCAGTTTACTTTGCCTTAGAACTGAAAGTCCTACCTTTTATGAAATGCTTCAATCCCATTCAAATAAGGACAGTTCATCACCCTATATGTTCTCAACTTTTCAGACTTTTTTTTAGTATTGGTTATGGAGCCTGTGTTTTTAAGACTCCATCTATTGTTTATTATTCTAAGTTGTTACCTATTTTTCAGTTTCAATTTAGTCACCAGCTCAGCTTGACATGGATAGCTTTTGTTAATACTTCCAACAATGGTCCTGGCCTCACTCTCAGTCACTTCTTTTTGCCTCATGTTCTGAATGAACGCAGCCCGCTTGTTCTCTGATGCCTCCTCCAATTCCCATAATTCCTTGCTCTCAATCTTTCTGTTACCCAGTGTTGCTCTGGGCTTTAAAGGCCTTCTTTTGTTTTGGAATATTTATAAATTTGTCTGCAAAGTTGTGTCACTCTTGCTCAGACTGTGAGGAAACAGAAGCAACTATGATTCATCACCCTTTAAATGTCATATCATGAGCTTGGCAGTGGGGAGCATGTTAAATTCTCACATGTGGTGCCTCAGTCAAACATTACCCCTTAATCTCAAAGGTTTCTACTTTAAGGGAATCTAATATACAAATATGCAAACATAATCAGAGAGGAAATTATTCACATAACACAAGAGATTCTCAACTTTACAAAAGGTTTAATTCATGATTTACTTAAGTAGCAAGTCCCTATAGTGTATTTAAGATTATTTGATTTTCCACAGAAATGTATAGTTTTCAATAGCATTTATGATGATAAATGCTATAAACCTGCATTAACTCTGTAAATTAGAGGTGTCCAATCTTTTGGCTTCCCTGGGAAACATTGGAAGAAAAATTATCTTGGGCCACACATAAAATCCACTAACACTAATGATAGCTGATGAGCAAAAAATATTCTGTGCATATTTTTCATGATATCCACCACCACAGATAAGCAAAATGTCCTCACATAATCATCCTAATTATGTGCCACCATGTTCAGAGGGTCTTCTAAAATCATCAAGCAGGTCCTAAGTTTGCAATCACTGATATAGAAAATGTACATATCTAAGCAATAAGACTTCATTGATTTTTAATATTTTTATTATAAAAGTAAAAGAACAAAAGGCAACATAAAACTAGTGAAATATTTGACATTGTTTTTGAGAAGCTAGTGTAATATCTGGTTTGATTGAAGTAGTAGCAATTCTCAGGGAGTTCTCAAGGTGCATCAGATATTTCATTCTAATTTTACTTTTCATGTGCTTCATCCTTGAAAATAGTTTCTCATAAATGTAGGGGCTGCCAAAAAACAATGACACAAATAAGGCATGATTGTGAAGCAAGGCATATTTCTTTCTGGAAAGATAGGTCTTATAAAAGTTCAGTAAAAAAACATGATTTAGATTTTCTTTAAGTTGAATTTCAGATTATAACTGTATGCATTCCATTTGAAAATTGTAAGGTAACATATTTATGTCAACTGAAAATGGAGTCACAAATATACCAAAATATTTATTATTTTCCAGAAATATTGAAACCTATTTTCAAATTGCCATGTGAAATTGAAAAACAAGGCTGCATATTTTTTACTGTTCATAGGACTGAGTTTAGACAACATGTCAAAATGCATAAAATTGTTTGCCTTAATTTGAGCTCTCCATAATTTCATTTGGAATGCTGTTATAGTTTGAAACATTGTATTGATAAATTGGTATTCACCTTGAAAACACATTTAACTCATTTAAATAAGCAGTCAAATCTACTAAAAATGCTAAATCTGTAAGCTAGCTTTTATCATCAAGTTCTGACACAAATTTGATTTTTGATACCATAAATGACTTAATTTCATGTTGCAAATCATAAAAATCTTTTCAACATTTTACCTCAACTTAGCCATCTTTATTCCAAAAAGTAAATAATATTGCTATAGTGAGCATCCATACTTTTAAAGAATTTCTGGAATTGGCAATGATTCACTCCCTTGGTCCTAATGAAATTCATAGCCTTATGACAATTTGCAGAAAGTTATCCATTTTTAATGCTTTTGCACATATATTTTCTTCATGTAGTATGCAGTGATATTTCATGAAATGTGAGTTTCAGGAAGCAATTGCATTGCCTTCTATTAATTTTTCACGTCCCCCTCTTTTACCTACCATTGCTGAGGCACCATCAGTAACTATACCAGATATGTTACACAATGGACAAAGAAAATTGCTTTAAAGTATTTTTTCTGCTTCATATAAATCTCTTGATATAATTGTGTCTTTAAATGGCACTAAAGAAGCCATTCTTTAATGTCATTATATTCATCATCGATATCTCTAATAAAAATGGCAGGTAGTGCTGTACCTGTAGCATCAGTGCTTTCATCCATTGCCAGAGCATAACATTTAAATTTACCAGTTTTACTTTCCAAACTTCTTTCGATAAATTTTTCAATTTATCCAATTCACCTAGATATAGTCTGGTGAGACAAGCTGATTTTAAAAGTATTTCCTTTTTTATCAGGGCAAATTATGTCTGTCACACCTTCAATATGTTGCTTAATAAACTCACCAGCAATAAATAGTTTTGATTTTTCTTTTGCTATTAGATTTACTACCACATAGCTATCTTTTACAATAAAGTTCATTTGAGTTGTAATGTTTTTTAAAAAAGATTGTTGAGAAGATAGACATTTTTTCAGTTCCACTATTTTTGTCCTTACAACGCATTCCTTGATACTCACCAAATTTGGCAGCATGTTTTTGCATATAATGCCTTTTAAAATTATCATCTTTGAAAATGGACACACATTTCCTACAAATTAAGCAGAGTGCCTTACTATTTGCCTCAACAAAAAAGTAATCATTTTTCTACCTTTTGTTGAACAATCTTTCTTCATCTGTAATTTTTTGTGGGGGTTATGTTTTGTTTTGGGACATTGTGGAAGCCATGCTGGAATTAAAAAATAATAATAGATAGAGGGTTTAGCGAGATGACGACCAGAGAGGGGAATCCCTGAAACCTCTCTTGGAAAATACAATTAAATGGCCCAGATCCAACATGGGAAACTCTGAATGGCACAGTCTCAATTGAGAGATCTATGCAGTGTAAAAAAGAAATACCTGAATGTCAGCGAAACAAGGATGAGCAGGAGAAGAGGTAGCAAGCAGAGTGGTTGAGAGACTCATGGCTGCAGACTGCGACCCATGGCTGCAGATCATGACACATGACTGGGACTGAGTGATATGATCCAGGGTGGGCAGGGGACGAGTGATGACAAGAGTGGAGGTGAGAGCAGTTGAAACCTTGTGAAACAGTAGGCGAGTTGGACTCAGCAGCAGTGTGTTAGGGCCCTGGCTGGAACACCATCCCCAGGGATGCTCAGAGGCCAGACAAAGCATTTGAACTGCATTAGGCAGAAATAGGTCCCCCAGTTGTAGCATCGCACCACTCTGAAGAGTTTGAAACTGAGAGCAGCTGCCATGGAAACTCTGACATGCTGAAACAAGGTGCAAGGTGAAACAAAGGCTTAGGAGAAAGGAGAAAGGCTAAGCTCTTGGGGAGCACTTGGCCCCCACCAATGTGAGCACAGCCCATTATTGGCTTGTCCTGCATTGGACTTCTCCGTGCCCAGCAGCTTTTCTGCAGCAAAACTGCAGGAAGCAGAGTTACTGTGCACTGCCCTGCCATTAAGCCCAAGTGGAGTTTGGAGATCACCAGCTCTTTCTCAAAGCTTGCCCACCAGTGCCACCTAGTGTCTTCTCTGCAGCAAGACACGACAGCAATACTACCTGAGAAGAGAGAGACCTCTCCATATCTGACTTCTGGAAAAGCCCTTATGCTCAGAAAAAAAAAATGCTTAAAAATATGAGTACATTAAAATTTAAAGCCACTGGAAAAAAATGAAAAATTTCCAGAAAAATAACCTTATAGATCTGGAAATATATGATCTAAGGTACCCAGAATAAAAAGCTGCAGTTCCAAAAACTCTCAGAGAAATGAAAAAAATATTGGCAGAGCACCTTGACTGAGATAAATGATCTCAGAAAAATATCGGTGAATAAAAGGAAAATTTTAACAAAGAAATTGAAAATATAAGAAAGAATCCGATAGAAATGTGAGAGATAAACAATGCAATGAAAGAACTGAGAAGTGAACTAACTACCATACGAAACAGGGCCAACCAGATGGAAGAAATAATTAGTGATACTGAAGATCAGAATATGGAAACAACACAGAAAAAAAGAATATAGGGACTTCAGAGTGAAAAGACAAAAAACTCTGCAAGAAATATCTGACTCCATTAGAAAAAACAATATTGGAAAAATAGGCTTAGAGGAAGGGGCTGGAAAAACTCTACAGAGCATATTGAGATGAATAGTAGACAAAAAATTTCCAAACCTATAGAAAGATCTGAAACCCTAAATTCAAGAAGAAAATAGGTTCCTTTGCTACCTGGACTCTAGCAGATCCTCTCCAAGGCACATTACAATGAAGATGTCGAAAATCAAAGACAAAAGATGGTTCTTTAGGCATCTGGGGGTGGGGTGGAGTGGTGGAAACTATAACTTTTAAAGTAAAGCTCATCAGGGTATCACCAACTTCTCAGCATAACCTCTATAAGCCAGGAGGGAGTGGAACCAAATATTCAAAATATTAAAAAAGAGAAACTTTCAGCCAAATTATCCAGAAAAATTATCTTTCAGATATGAAAGAGGAATAAAGACTTTCCCAGACAGAGAAGCTGAGGGAATTCTTCAATACATGGCTAGCATTTCATGAAATACTGATGGAGGCTATTCAAACTGAAAAAAAAAAATCAAAATAAAAGAAAAAGTGTTGCAATAATAAAAAATAAATAAAAAAAGGAAGGAAGTAAAAAGTGAAGGTCATAGGCAATCCTCATGTATCAATCATCAACCTAAATGTAAATGGTCTGAACTCATCAATAAAAAGGCACAGAGTAGCAGACTGGATTAAAAAACAAAACCTATCCATATGTTGTCTCCAAGAGACACACCTCAGCCATAAGGACAAATACAGACTCAGATTGAAAGGACGGAAAACAATACTCCAAGCAACTGTTATCCAGAGAAAAGCATGAGTTGCCATACTGATATCTGATGAAACAGACTTCAACTTAAAATACATAACAAAAGACAAATATGGAAATTCCATAGTGATAAAAGAAACAATGCAACAACAAGAAGATATGACATTCATTAATACTTATTAATGCCCCCAATCAGGAAGCACCAAAATATACAAAGCAACTCCTAACAGACCTGAAAAGAGAAATTGAAAAAAAAACACAATTATAGTAGGGGACCTAAACACCCCCTTAATAGCCATGAACAGATCGTCCAAACAAACAAAGAAACAATAAATATCAGGTTTATTTTATTTTTTTTAGAGGTGAAACAAAGACATAATTTATTGAAGAGAAAGTACACTGCAAAGAGGTAGGAGTGGGCTCAAGCAGAAAAATGGCTCAAGAGCCAAAATATCAGCTTTAAATGATACATTAAAGCAATTGGACATAATAGACATTTATAGAACACTTCAACTAAAAACAAAAGATTATACCATTTTTTTTTTTTAGTGCATATGGAACATTTGCTAGATAGACCATATGCTGAACAACAAAACTAGCCTTAGCAAATTCAAGAAGATTGAAATCATATCAAGTATATTCTCAGACCATAAATGTTTGAAATTGGAGATTAATTGCAAAAAGAAAAATCACATATACATAAAGATTAAACAGCATCTTGTTGAAAATGACTGGCTCAAAGAAGAAATAAAAGAAGAGATTAAAAAATACATAGCAACTAATGACAATGAAAATACAACATATCAAATTTATTGGGATACAGCAAAAACAGTAATAAGAGAAAAATTTATATCATTACAGGCCTATCTTAAGAAAAATAAATCACTAGTAAGCATGCTAATACCCATCTTAAAGAACTAGAAGAAGAAGAACAGAAAAAAATCTAAGGTCAGCAGAAAGAAAAAAAAATTAAGGCAGAACTAAATGAAATTGAGAATTGAAAGACATTAGGAAAAATTAATGCAGCAGAGGTTGGTTCTTTGAAAAAAATCAATAAAACTAACAATCCCCTGGGTACACTAACCGAAGGATGAATAGAAAGGACACAAATACTCAAAATTATAAATGAAAGAGGAAAAATTACAACTGATACTACAGAAATATAAAGGATCATAAAAATATTATAAAGGGCTTTATGCCACTCAATTTAAAAACCTAGAAGGAATGGGCAAGTTTCAGCAACATATAGTCTACCTAGACTGAACGAAGAAGAGCTGAATAATCTAAATAGAGCAATAAACAGTAAGAAAATTGAAACAATCATCCAAAATCTTCTGAATGAGTTTTGCTAAGCATTCAAATAAGAATTAACACCTATCCTTTTCAGACTCTTCCAAAAAATTTAAGATGAAGCAATAATTCCCAACTCATTATACTGAAGCCAACATTATCCTAATATGAAAGCCTGGTAAGGACAACACAAAAAAGAACACTATAGACCAATATCTCTGATGAACACAGATGCAAAAATCCTAAACAAAATATTAGCCAATAAAATACAACAAAGCATAAAAAAAATTATACACCACAATCAGGTGAGATTCATCTCAGGAAAAGAAGGATGGTTCAACATATGCAAATCAATGTGATACACCACATAGACAAAATAAAAAATAAAAAGCATATGATCATATCAATTGGTTCAGAAAAAAGCATTTCACGAAAATACAACATCCATTCATGATGAAAACACTGATTAAAATGGTATACAAGAAAAGTACCTCAACCTAATAAAGGCCATATATGACAAACCCTCAGATAACATACTGAATGAAGAAAAGCTAAAGCCCATTTTCCTAAAATCAGGAACAAGATAGGGATGCCTGCTGTCACCAGTGCTATTCAATATACTACTGGAAGTTCTACCAGAGCAATCAGGCAAGAGATAGGAATGAAATATATCCAAATTGGGAGAAAAGAAGTCAAACTGTCACTATTTGAATATGACATGATCCTTTATGTATAAAATTTCAGACTCCACCAGAAAACTATTAGAAACAATAAATGAACACGATAAAGTTTCAGGATACAAAATTGAAATACAATCAGAATCAGCAAGATGATGACCAGAGAGGAGGTCCTTAAAACTGTTCCTGGAAAATACAATTAAACAGCCAACCAGGATCCACCATGGGAAACCCTGAGTGGCACAGATGCAACTGAGAAATCCGCACAACACAAGAAAACATCTGAAGGTTAGGGAAAGAGGGGTGAACAGGAGAGAAGGAAGGGAGCAGAGATGTATTGAGAAGCAACTAACTAAAGGATCTAGAAAGAAATCAGGAAGCAGCATGATATAGAGTTGGGGAGAGGCCAAGTGGCAACAAGAGTGGAAGCCAGAGTGGCAGGAATGTGAGGAGACGGTGAGGGAGCTAGATCTAAAAGCAGCACATTGGAGACAAAGACTAGGAGACAGACTCTGAGGATCTGAGTTGCAAGGAAGCCGAGCGAGGCATTGAACTGCCTGCCCTAGATGAACGTGGGGCCCCCAATAGAGCATTGCAGCTCCTGCTGCATGTGCAGCTCAAGGCACTGTGTGCATGGCGCCCTAGAGTGACCCCCTTCAACTCGTGTCATGCGCATGGTGCCCTCACAGCACACTCATGGATTGCAAAGCATATGCAGGCCCCTTGTGAGGCCCCTGCCCACTGGACTTGGGGCATGCCAGTGCAGCACTCTCACAGAACACTAGTGGGTTGCAGAGCACTTGTGCACAGCCCCCACACATGCCAACCCCCAGGGCTCATGCCGTACTTGGGGCTTGTGCCACATTCGGGGCTTGTGCCTATGAATGCTGCTCCCGGAGCAGTTGCCATGAAAATGAATCACTGAAACACGGCCAGGAATGAAGCTCTGGAGGAGGGACAAGAGCGGATTTGACAGAATTCACCCTAATAATGGTGTACAGCCTCAGGCTGCTTCCCATCAGCCTCCCGTGTCTCACCAACTTTCCCAATGAAATGCAAGAGGCAGAGTGGCCTCAACTTCCATTTTGTTGGCCTCTCCCTTCTCATGAACTGCAGGAAGTGGAGAGACAACAGACCATTGCACCCACCTCCAAAAGCTGCTTGAGACTAAAGATAAGCCTTAAGCACCTCCCTTCTCTCCCAAAACTTCCCCCCCCCAGCACCACCTAGTGTCTGCTCTACAGCAAGATGCCACAAGAATACTAATCAGAGAAATAAAGTGATCTCCTGGGCTTTGGTGGAAATAAAGCCCTCATGCCAAAGAAGAACACAATGGACAGTGTGAATACCTTAGGATTTAAAGCTGCTGAGAAAGAAGAGGGAAAATCTCCAAAAAAGGATCTTATAGATCTAGAAATTTATGAACTGACAGAATATAGAATAATCATTCTAAATGCTCTCAGAAAAATGAAAACATACTGGCAAAACACCATAGCTGAAATGAATGATCTCAGAAAGGAAATCCATGAACAAAAGGAACAGTTTAACCAAGAAATTCAAACTATAAGGAAGAATGAGATGGAATTTCAAGAGATAAATAATACAGTAAAAGAAGTGATAAATGAAATAACTGCCATGGAAAACAGGGCCAACCAGATGGAGAAAAAAATTAGTTATATTGAAGATCAGAACATGGGAACATTTCAGAAAGAGGAAGATAGAGAATACAGAATGAAAAGGATTGAAAGAACTCTGAAAGAACTATCTGACTCCATAAGACAAAACAACATGAGGATAATAGCATTGGAAGAAGGAACAGAGCACTCTGCAGAGAGCATACACAAACAAATAGTAGATGAGAACATTCCAAACCCATGAAATAATCTGGAACCCCAAATTCAAGAAGAAAATAGGTCCCCTAGATACCTGGACCCTAGTAGATCTTCTCCAAGACACATAGTACTGAAGATGTCAGAAACAAAGACAAAAAGACAATTGTCAAGGAAGCTAGGGAAAAGAGAACTATAACCTTCAGAGGTAAACCCATCAGGCTGGCTTCAGACTTCTCAGCAGAAATTCTACAAGCCAGGAGGGAGTGTAATCACATATTCAAAATATTAAAAGAGAAAAACTTCCACTCGAGAATAAAATCCAGCGAAATTATGCTTCAGATATGAAGGAGGAATAAAGACCTTCTCAGACACACAGAAGCTAAGGGAATTTGCCAGTCCAAGTCTGGCTTTTCAGGAAATACTGAAGGAGGCTCTTTGACCTGAAACAAAACATCAGAATACATGGAATAGAGTTGGGACAACAAAATAGACACTAAAATTAAAAAATAATTTAATAAAAGGAAGTAATGGTCATGGGAAATCCTCATATATCAATCATCACTCTAAATGTTAATTGAATGAACTCACCAATAAAAAGACACAGAGTAGCAGACTAGATTGAAAAGCAAATCGCATCTATATGCTGTCTCCAAGAGATACACCTCAGCCATAAGGACAAACACAGACTCATAGTGAAAGAATGGAAAACAATACTCCAAGCAAATGGTAACCAGAGAAAAACAGGAGTTGCCATACTGATACCTGATGAAACACACTTCAGGCTAAAAAAAGGTAACAAGAGACAAAGATGGACATTACATAGTAAAAAAAGGCACAATACCACAACAAGAAGACTTAATACTCATTAATATATATGCTCCCAATCAGGAAGCACCAAAATATATAAAGCAAATACTGACAGATCTGAAAGGAGAAATTGACAAAAGCATAATCACTGTAAGAGACCTAAACACTCCCTTAACAGCCATGGACGGATAATCCAAACAGAAAATAAATAAGAAAATATCAGCTCTAATTGACACATTACAGCAACAGGACATAATTGACATTTACAGGACACATCATCCAGTAAAATAAGACTATACCTTCTTTTCTAGTGCACATGAAACACTGTCAAGGATAGACCATATGCTGGGACACAAAACTCACCTCAGCAAGTTCAAGAAGATTGAAATCATACCAAGTGTATTCTCAGACTAGAAAACTCTGAAATTGGAGATCAACTGTAAAAGGAAAGCAGAAAAAACACACACATACATGGAGATTAAATATCTTATTAAAAAATGACTTGATCAAAGAATAAATAAGAAATAAAAATACATAGAAATTAATGAAAATGAAAATACAACATATCAAAATTATTGGGACACAAAGAAAGCAGTAATAAGAGGGAAATTTTTATCATTACAGGCCTATCTTAAGAAACAAGGAAAATCACAAGTAAACATTCTAACATCCCATCTTAAAGAACTAGAAATACAAGAACAGGAAACATCCAATGTCAGCAGAAGGAAATAATAAAAATTAAAGCAGAGGTAAATGAAATGGGGAACAGAAAGACAATAGGGAAAACTCATGCTGCAAAGGGTCAGTTCTTTGAGAAAGTCAACAAAATTGACAAACCCCTGGCTAAACTAACCAAAGGTCGAAAGAAAAGGACACAAATATTCAAAATTAGAAATGAAAGGGGAGAAATTACCACTGATACCACAGAAATACAAAGTATCATAACAAAATATGATGAAGAGCTTTATGCCACCCAATTTAACAACCTAGAAGAAATGGACAAGTTCCTAGAAACCTGTAGCCTACCTAGACTGAACCAAGAAGAACTGAATAATCTACATAGCCCAGTTGACAGTAAAGAAATTGAAATTACTGTCCACAACCTCCCTAGAGAAAAAAGCCCAGACCAGATGGTTTCACCAATGAATTTTACCAAGCATTCAAAGAAGAATTATTCTCCTCAGACTCTTCCAAAAATTTGAAAATGAGGCAATACTTCCTAACTCATTCTATTAGGCCAATATTACACTAACACCAAAGCCTGGTAACGACAACATGCACAAAAAAACCAAAACAAAACAAACAAACAAGCTATATACTAATATCTCTGATTAACACACATGGAAAAATCCTAAAGAAATTATTAGGAAATATAATAAAACAATGCATCAAAAAGGTTATTCATCATGATCAAGTGGGATTCATTGCAGGAGTACAAGGATGGTTCAACATTCAAAAATCAATCAATGTGATACACTGTATAAACAAAATAAAAGATAAAGACCCTATGGTCATGTCAATTGATGCAGAAACAGCATTTGACAACATACAACTTTCATTTATGATAAAAAAACTGAATAAAATGGGTATAGAAGTAAAGTATCTAAACATAATAAAAGCTATATATGACAAACTCTCACTTCATATTATACTGAATGGGGAAAAGCTGAAGCCCATTCCCCTAAAATCAGAAACAAGACAGAAATGCCCCCTGTTACCACCGTTATTCAATATAGTGCTGGAAGTTCTAGCCAGAGCACTCAGGCAAAAGAAAGGAACAAAAGGTATCAAAATTGGGAGAGAAGAGGTCAAATTGTCACTGTTTGCAGATGACACGATCCTTTATATAGAAAATTTCAGAGACTCTACCAGGAAACTCTTAGAAACAATAAATAAACACAGGAAACTCACAGGATACAGAATCAATTATGCAAAAATCAACAGCATTCTTATATACAGACAATGAACCATGAGAAAAAGACGAGAGAGAGTCAATACCTTTTGCTACTGCAAGAAAAATAATAAAATACCTTAGAATTAACAAAGAACGTGATGGACTTATACATAGAAAAATGTAAGACACTTTTGAAAGAAATTGAAGAGGACACAAAGAAATGAAAAGATATTTCATGTCCATGAATAGGAAGACTTAACATTGTTAAAATGGCCGTATTACTCAAAGCAATTTCTAGATTTAATGAAATTCCCATAAAAGTCCCACCATCATACTTACACGGAATAGATAAAAAAACAACAACACCAGATTTGAATGGAAACACTGAAGACCTCAAATTGCCAAGGCAATACTACACAAAGAGAATAAGGCTGGTGGTAACATACTTCCTGATTTTAATTTATACTACAAAGCATCAATAATCAAGACAGTTTGGTTCCTGCAGAAAACCAGACACAGACCAATGGAACAGAATTGAAAACCCAGAAATAAATCCACAAATTTATGGACAAATAATTTTTGATATAGGAGCAAAAAATATGCAATGGGGAAAAGACAGCCTCTTTAGTAGATGGTGCTGGGAAAACTGGAAAAACACATGGTAAAGAATGAATCTGAGAGAGAGGGGCAAGATGGTGACTGGAGAGGAGGTCCCTAAAGCCTCCCAGAAAACACAGTTGAACGGTTGCCCAAGAGCCAAGAAAGAGGATCCTGAGTGACAAAAGGGCATCTGAGAAATCCACGCATCACAAGTAAACACCTCAAGGTTGGAGCGGGCGAGAGGGTAGGGAGCAGAGATGGATTGCAACAGGACCCGATCGCTGACTATCCGGGAGCAGCAGAGTGCACAGGAGGGGGAAGGCCAAAGGTGACAAGAGTAAAAGCCAGCAAAGTGGCAGAATGGTGGGAGATCATGGGGGAGCTGGGCTTTGGAGCGGCATGTTGGGGACAAAGCTTGGGAGCCAGCCCCTGGAGTGAGGATTCTGAACCCCAGAGACTACACCTGGGCTTCCAGCGCCCTTGCGACCCACAGTGAAGGTGTGCAAGGCTGCTACACAGGGCTGTGGTTCTTGTTCCCAGCCCGCCACAGAGATGAGCCAGCTGCCTTCCTACTGCTAGGTCAGACCCACAGCTTCGTACTTGTCATGTACGCACCTGCTCATGAGCCCCTGGGTCCTACAAGTAGTGAGAGCACACAGACTGCCCCAACGGCTGATTGCTACCTGGGAAGAAAGGTGGATCTAATAGCATTTGCCCCAGCCAGCAGGAACAGCCTCGGCCCATACCACCCAGCTTCCCTAGCATAGGGCAGATGGTGGACCTGCCCCGAAGAACCTTTTCTTGGCCTCTCCCCTTTCCTACAGCCTCCCCAACCAACTAAAACTAACTGCAGGAGGAGGAGGGAACCCAATAGATGAGCACTACCTCCAAACGTAGGAGACCAGAAATAAGAAATAAACCTCCTTTCTCCCAAAACTTGACCCCCAGGGACACCTAGTGTGTACCCGATAGCAAGACACCATAAAAGTACTAATCTGGGCTCCTGGGTTCTGCTGTACACAACGCCCTCATGTCAAAGAGGAACAACCCAGCAGATAGGACGAATTCCTTAAAAACTAAAACTGCTCAGAAAGAACATGAAATTTATCCAGACGACAGCTTTTTAGACCTAGAAGTTTCTGAATTAAGGGACAGAGAATTTAAAGTAGCCATTGTAAAGTCTCTGAGAGAAATGAAAACATACTGGCAGAACACCATAGCTGAGATGAATGACATAAAAAAAGAGATGAACAACATAAAAAAGGAACTCCGTGAGCAAAAGGAAAAATTTAACAAAGAAATTCAAAACATAAGGAAGATCAAGATGGAAATGCAAGAGATAAATAATACAACAAAAGAAGTGAGAAATGAAATAACTGTTATAGGAAACAGGGCCAACCAGATGGAGGAAAGAATTAGTGATATTGAAGATCAGAACATGGAAAGAGCTCAGAAAGAGGAAGAAAGGGAATATAGAATCAAAAGGATTGAAAGAACTCTGCAAGAACTATCTGACTCCATGAGACAAAACAACGTCAGGATAATAGGATTAGAAGAAGGGGCAGAGAATTCTACAGCGAGCATACTCAAACAAATAATAGATGAGAACTTCCCAAACCTATGGAAAGAACTGGAACCCCAAGTTCAAGAAGAAAACAGGTCCCCTAGATACCTGGACCCCAACAGATCTTCTCCAAGACACGTGGTACTAAAGATGACCAAAACTAAAGACAAAGAGACAATTCTCAAGGCAGCCAGGGAAAAAAGAACTATAACCTTTAGAGGACAACCCATCAAGCTGGCAATAGATTTCTCAGCAGAAACGCTGCAAGCCAGGAGGGAGTAGAATCCAATCTTCAGAACTTTAAAAGAAAGAAACTTATAGCCAAGAATAAATTATCCAGCAAAATTATCTTTCAGATATGAAGCTGGAAAGAAGACCTTCTCAGACACACAGAAGCTGAGGGAATTTGCCAGTACAAGGCCAGCACTTCAAGAAATACTGAAGGAGTCTCCTCAACCTGAAACAAAACTTCCAGGAAAATGGAACAAAGTTGGGGCAACAAGAAAGAAAACTAAAATAAAAAAAAAAACAAAAAAAATAAGCAATGGCCACAGGAAGTCCTCACATATCGATCATCACTCTAAATGTTAATGGACTGAACTCACCAATTAAAACACACAGAGTACCAGACTGGATTAGAAAACATAACCCTTCTATATGCTCCTTCCATGAGACACACTTCAGCCATAAGGACAAACACAAACTCAGAGTCAAAGGATTGGAAACAATACTCCAATCAAATGGTAACCAGAGAAAAGCAGGAGTGGCCATACTGATAATCTGATGAAATAAACTTCAGGTTAAAAAAGACAGTAAAAGACAAAGATGGACATTACATAATGATAAAAGACACAATACAACAACAAGTAGATTTGACACTAATTAATGTATATGCTTCCAACCAGGATGCACCAAAATATAGAAAGAAACTATTAACAGATTTTTTTTTTAATTCATTTTTATTGTTAGACTTATTGGGGTGACATCTGTTAGCAAGGATTACATAGGTTTCAGGCATATAATTCTACAGTGCATTGTCAACTTGATGTATAATAAGTTCACCACCTAATGTGACTTCTCTTTCCATCACCTTATATTTAGCTTCCCCCCCTCCTCTCCCACCCCCTCCCCTTTC
>PVJL010016927.1:0-19730 GCA_004026885.1 Lyroderma lyra | reverse complement strand
TATAAAGTGATGCAGAACGAAACAGTATCACACAGCAGCTCACAGTACGAGCAGAGACATCTGTTAGTGGCGCCATGAATAGTCATGAACTGAGGTGCTCACATGGCCCTGCCCGCAGAGCGTGGCCCCCTAATTTATTTTTACAGCGAGCGGAAGCCGCGTGGTTCATGGCTGGGCAGTTTGCATTCGGAGGGGCCGGTCACTTCAAATGCAGTCACTCGTACGCCGCGTGTTTTATCGTCGGGTGGGGTGGGATTGCTAATGGTCTCTTGGTGGGTACACGTCTTCTTCATCCAGAGTTTTATTTTATTATATTTTTAAAATTTAATATGTAAATTGAAATTTATTGCTTTAGAGCACCACTGAATGAATCTGAAATTAATGAGAATTCAATACAATATGCAACATATAGAGTTGAAAAAGAAAATACAAATGTTTGCTCCAGGAATCTGGGAATTCTGCCAGTTCTTTCTAGAGTGTTGAAACTAAATTGTTCTTAAAGGATATTTTAAACAAAACAACAGATAAACCTTATCTATTAAAAATATTTGGATTATTAAAATGTTACAGAGAGGAAATTTTCTATGAATAAGTCACTCGTGAAAGTGACTTTCACTGAATTTAACAGTTGAAGCCCAAACAAGTATTTATTTCAAACATATAAATTTAAATTTCAAAAATTTTTATTGCAACTTTACAGTTTGTAACTATTTTCTATAGTTAGAAAATAAAATATTTTCAACTGTAAACATAGGACATTTATGTCATATGCTCCTTGTTCACATAAACGATTTTATTCTAAGTATTTGTAAACATTTGAAAAACAAATCACTGATTTATTTTGTCTAAAACATATTGTTTGCTATTCATTTACTTATGATTATAAATATGGTTTTATTCCACTTCAGAATTATCCTATATATATAATGCGAGTGGACTCATTACAACTAAATGTAACAGACTTATCACTACTAAATTAGAAACAAAGTAGCAGAAATGAGATATTAGTGCTTAAGTATGCAAAATACAGTGTTAATTTTAAGAAAAAGAAGTAATATGAAATTTAGCAGGTCAAGTATAATATTTATTGCTATTTGACTATCATAAATCATTTAAGTAGCACTTACTCTGACAGATAGTTCTAAGTGCTACACATTTATTTACTATCACACGATTATGAGAATATGACCACTAATTTCTCCATATAACAGGTGAGAAAACTGAGGTTTGAAAGGAGAGAAGTGCCCATAGCTCCCTCTGTATCATGTAGGGGTCAGTGGGAGCCGGGGAGGGCGCAGAGCTCCCAGGAGCGTTATGGACGAGGGGTTATGTTATTGGGGTCAGACCTTCATTAATTTGGGGAACTGATTAACAAATGTATAGAGGGCTGTGGCCTCTGAACCTGGTGATAGGCCTGATTTTTGAAGTCAGCTGGCTGTCAGGAAGAAAAGCTGGGCATGAAAACCTGGACCACGAGGGAGACTGCAGCTCATTGGGAGAAACTAGGACGTTTTGTGCCGTTTGTGCGTTTGGCGTCGGGGAGGGGCTGCTGCCCTCATCAATAAGCAGCATCGGCAGAGGGGAGCGGCGTGTGGGGGCGCTTGCTGCTCCACACTGACCTACGGAGCATTGAGTCGGTTCACATCCACCTTCTAAATCTCATGCAGAATCATCTCGTGGCCGGTTTTAACGTGATGGAATCTAAAGAGAAAGGAATCCTGGGAAATGTAGTTCCAGCATGATTAAGACAACACACTGAAACCACCTTACTTTCTTCATTTTTGTGCTTAAATATTTATTTAGGTCTGTTAGCCTTTCTACCTCTTTGAACACAAAGTTGAGATGAACTTTTCCTTTCAGATTCTATAGACCTTAATTTTATAAAAATTGCTAAAATTAAATAGTTCAGAATTATGAAAAGAAAGTTACTTTTCAATGTTGAATTTAAAAATTATTCCTTAGTAATAAGGCACTACAATAAATTAACTTTCCCCTAAATATAAATATATATTTTTTCTATATATCAGGAAATTTGGAGAAACATTTGATGAGATGCTAAATCATTCACAGGAATGGAACACATGACTTAATTCTGACATTTATGTGTGTATGTATGTTTGTACATGGATTGAGAAAGGGTAAATATAGGGTAAATTTTTTTTAAACTTTCTCATTTTGATTGTCAGAGAATCAACTATGTTTTAACACCATAGGTGTTATGTTAGGGTGGGATTTTGCCTCAGAATACTAAAAACGTGCTTCAGAAACATGAAAGTGCAAAAAAATTTCAAATCACTTTTAAACACTTGCAACAACTAACCAAAATTATTACTAGGAAATTCTTTTTTAAATGTATTTTAGGTCTGCTGAAAGTTATTAAAAGAAGCATAAGCTCAAACATGCATAAAAATAGATCAGGCAGGATGTGAAAGCTCTCCTATTATCACGACAAACTTGTTTCATTGTGACTTCTATGGGTGGCTGTTGAAGTTTAATCCATACATACTCCATTTTGCACGTATTTTCTTTAAATTAAAAGAATCTCTCAAAAACATCTGGCTCCTCATCCCGACATGTCTTCAGTAGGTCATACACGCAATCTTCAAAAGCAATGGTGATTCTGAAATAATAGACTGTGTCAGGAGCAGAACAGACGACTCGTTTTGCATACACCTCACGAGGGCCTCTTAGCTGCTGGGCACAGCACCTTTCCGCCGGCAGATAAATGTGCACGTGCGATTCTCCACGTGGTTTTGTTTGTCTGTTTGCTTTTGTGGCAAGTTCCCCAGCTGGATACAATTCTCCCTTTTCAAACACCAGACAGCTGACTTTTAAATGTGTAATGGTTTGCATGAAAAGAAATCTCTCTATCTTTGGGATTCTGATTTAAAAAAAAGAAAAAGTCCTTGCTGACACACTGCATCTTAAAGTATCATAGGATTCTCTGTATTTAAATAACATGGTAATCCAAGGGCGTGAATGATTAACCTTATTCCCAGCATTTGTGCTTGTGTTCGAAAATGGCTGCATGACTGTAGATTCTTGTCTCTCTTACCGACTCTGATCAGGGCACATGAGGTAACGTCTGTGGATGATTTGTGTCCTTGCTTCTGGTGACAGGTTCTGTGGTGATGGTCATCATGTCATCGCTGGGCTGAACAGGGGAGCTCAGGTGAGCACAGGACTGTGGGGTGCTGTCCTGTGGGTGGGACTACGCGCCGCGGTGCCGTCTGTCCTGTGCGCGCTGTCCTGCAACGAGGCGTTTATTAGACAGAGTGCGACACAGTTCTCAGCATGGCAGTGCCACCCAGACTGGGGTCAACACATTCCATCTGATAAACCTCTGTGATTCTGCATGGAATAAATACGTAAATAATGAGATGGGCTAAATTAGGCGATTAATGGTAGTATTTCTGACAGTTCCCTTAACTCTTTATCTGGTCTATTTAATTCAACATGATATAAGCTGAAGATATTTTTCCAAACAGGATGCAAGCCTGTAGGATGTTATTATTTCCAGAAACTTAAAAAATGACATTTCTCGCAATAAAAAAAGATGTCTAAGGAATTTGCAACGCATTCCAGAATTCCATCAGTTGGAGAGCTCAATCCATCATCTATAATATGACTTCATATTTAATATATCATTTCTGTCATTAATCTCATGATTAGTTTTTGTGGTATCATTATTATCATATTAAACATTTATTTCTCTTAGTCTAAAAAACCTTAAATTCTTAAGAATACCGACGAGATTTAATGAATGATAATGATGATATACTGAGTAAACCAAATAGACAAATTAATCTAAATAATTCAGTACAAAGGAAACTGCTAGTTTGGATGTGGCCAGTTTAGCAATCTGTATTTAGAGGACCCAGAATCCATTGAATTTTGAACTGTTTTAAGAAATGTTAAGTGCTTACCTTTTCTAGGTATTTGTTATATCATAGATTTTAACTTACCTTATGTGGTTGAAAATGTTATGACATGAAATCTGTACATGTCATAAATAATAATTTCATTTGTACAATATGACCATTATAATTTTTGCTCAATCCTACATTACCCTTAATAGTATAGAACTGATTAAATGAGTAATTTAATAGTATCGTAAATGTTAACAAACTTATTGCTTGTCTCATGCCTGTAACCCCTAAGTAGCACGCATCGTGAGTCATGTGTATGTTGGTAATATTCATGGACATTTACATAGTCGTCGTTCTCCTTCATGCACACATAAAGCTAAATACGAATAGTGTGTGCTGCTATTTTTCATTTCAATTAGATCCTTTAACAAATGCGCTAATTTTATTGAGGCGACACTGGTTGATAACACGGTGTAAGCTTCAGACATCCGTGCACACTGGCGCGTGCTCACCACCAAGCGTCTGTTTCCCCTGGTCCCCAGCGGTCACCCCTCTGCCGTTTCCTACCCCACCCTGCCCCTCTCCTCAGCACCAGGCTGTCGTATCTGTGAGCTTGTGTGTGTGCGTTTTGTGTGTTTATGTTTCGCACATGAATGGAATCCTACGGCATCTGCCTTTCACCGTCTGACTTATTTCACGTGGCATAACCTCCAGGTCCATCCGTGTGTCACAGATGGCAAGACCTCAAAGAAACCCATCAACGAAATGAGATGGCAAGCTACGGAGTGAGGAACGATCTAGAAAATCATGCCTCTAATAGAGGGTTACTAGCCAAACTACAGGAAGAATGTGTGCAACCAAAAACAAGCAACCTGATTTTAAAATGAGCAGAAGAAAACGACGTTTTTCCCAAAGGACATACTGATATTTCACAGGCACATGGAAAGATGCTGAAGGTCCCTGATTGCTAGGGCCATGCAAATGAAGACCGCAGTGAGACACCACCTGATACCTGTCAGAGCGCCCGTCACAGGAAGTCAGGAGGTGGCGGGTTGGAGAGGCTGTGGAGAGAAGGGAACCCTCCTGCAGGGTCGGCGGGGACGTCACCTTGTACAGCCGCTGTGGCTGTCAACCCAGTGGCAGAGTGACGAGCTGGCAGTAGCGCCTCCAGAGGCATCGGGGACGTCTGCCCACAGCTCTGCCTTCTTCAGCTGCTCATATGGATTCGCAGGAACGACGAGGCACTGGGCAGCTCTCAGCAGGCCGTCCGAACGGAGCGGGGAGAGCAGGTGGCTGGGTGGGTTCCAGGACGGGGGGCCATTTCACACATTTCCCCGTCATCTGTCCCCACTCGGTTCTTGTGACTTCATCTCTGTTCTGTCCCTCAGCGAGACCAGGGTTCCTGGATTTCTCTCGTGGGACAGGAGAGGTGCCAGTCTGACAGAGTATTGGGAATGTGGGTACATCGTTTTGGCGGTTCGTTACTACAGTTGAGGTTCATGGCCGTCTATTAAAAAGAAGAAAAGAGAAGAAAGAGGCCAGGCCTGTTGGAGAGCCGTGGTGAGTACCGAGAACCGGGGGACAAGGTCCCAGAAAGGCTGGGCCTGTGTCAGCTGCAGTCAGGAGAACCTACTAAAATTAGCCACGTTAAAGGGTGCTTCTCTCAGATGAATTTACACGTGTGACGAGGTTTGACATCTGTCTTTCTATAGCACCTACAGTTTTCTCCTGGGTCGCTGTGTTTTGGCCATGCCTTTTTAAAATCAACATTTAAAAACTATTTCCTAATGGCTTCTGTCTTTTTGAGTCACAGAAAGAAAAAAAAAACTGCTTTCCTCTTGAGTATGAATAAAATTTTCTATAATAAAAACTAAACAAAAACACAGTATTCCTACTTAAATAATAGCAGTTAATACTTCCTAGAAAATCTGTACATGTCAACTCCACACTAAATCCTTTACCTGGATGATCAGATATGTTTTTAAAGTCCTGACACAGATTCTTTTGTCATCCCCTTTTACACAACAAGAAGAAAGGCTCAAAGATCTAAGTTGCCCACGTAAGTATTTTGCTCCGAGGTAGCAGAAGTAGAATCTGCAGAGGTGTGACTGTGTGCACAGCCCACAGGGTAACCGGCCCCCAAAGCCGCCGTGTCTGAGAGCAGCGCTCCCTGTGCTGGCCTTTCCACGTGGGCTGTTGAACTGAGGGTGGTGTCACGTTCTCCTGTGCCCCGTGTATGTGTAGGACTCTGTCTCCTCATTTTCTGCTTAAAGAAATATCTATCATGTTTCCCTTTTTTCCCAGAAATAAGCAGACTGTTCTCTTTTACTATTCCTGTCATCTGAGTATTTTACAATGCTTCCAAATACCTGAAGTTGCACTTAGGAATTCTGTGTCTTCCCACCTCGTGCCGCCCTGAGAGGACTTGGAAGTGCTCATCCGCCCTTGTGGGACGTGCATGGAAGACATCTCGTGTTCGCAGGGGCCATTTGCAGCTTCCGAAATACTTAAAGGGGAAAATTAAGTAGCCAGCCTTGCGAGTTCGTCGCTGTGCTTTGTCGTCTTCTGTCTCAAATTCACGCATTCAGCTTTGAGCCACAGTGAGTAGGTCTGGTCATTCAAGATCAGGTCAAGTCGCACCGTGAGTTAGTCACATTTTAGGGCGCGTAGGTGCGGCTGAGCGATACACACGGTAACTATGTGCCTTTAAGATTTGTATTTCAGGGGAGTTCCCTGATGGTGCAGTGGCTTAAGGCTTCAGTGATGGCGCTGTCAGCGCTGGGGCCTGGATTTGATTCCCAGTCAGGGAGCTGCCCACATACCAAAAAGAAAAAAAAAAAAAAAGATTTGTATTTCAGCATTTCCCCACTTCTAGGACCCTGTTTCACAAACCTATCAAAAACAATGGCTTACAAAGTGTGCAATTTCTAATCTGTTAGTTTAAAAAAGATGAAAATAACCCGATTAGCTTGCAGGTCGACCTGAGAGCTGCAGCGTGAAATTGCCGACCTCAGCACTCGGCGGCAGAGTGACTTCCGTTCAGAGGGGCAGGTGTGGTCCCGGCAGAGGGGAGGCCCGAGGCAGAGCTAAGCCTTCCGCGTCACATCAGCCCGGGGCCACCGTGCTGGGAAACGGAACAAACAAAACCACGAGGCACGTCACGGTGTGACACATCCGTCCTGCCACGTGTCTGCCTGTGGCAGCGAGGTGCACCAGTGCGGTTCTGCACTGGGGCTGGGACCGCTCCAGTTCGCACGCTCCTCAACAGACAGCAGCTCTAGCTGTGTTCTCGCCATTTCCGAAGTCCTTCCCACCACTGCCCTTGAACAGCACAAAAACCTCTTTGCACCATCTATCATAAACGAAAGAAAACAGATGGTGCGAGATGACCGAAGCCTCAGATTGCTGATTATGAAGAGCCAAATGGCCGTAATTTTCGTGGTAGTCTTCGCAATATTGATTCTCCAATTTGCAGCAGTAGAACCTACTAGAGAAAATGCAAAACGCTATCTGCAGTGCTCATGTCGATGAGCTTTTCTCCATGTGTTTGCTAAGTGTCACGGCTCAGCTGCTCAGCGGACATCCATCCAGAGGAATTCTGTCCATCTGTCTGAATCTATTTTAAATAGGATCATTTAGAAAATGGTCCTGTACTAACATATGGCAACAGATTTAGCCCAGATTCCCGACTGCATCGATCGACTTAGAGACGTTCTCTTATGCAAGTACAAGCGTTCACAGCCAAGGTGTCCCTCCCCCCAGGGCTGCCGGTCCCAGGACGCTGCCATCCACGTGGTCCAGCCGTGTGAGCCGCCCAGTCCCACGGGCCCGCCGGGCGCTGGCCCCGTGCTCGCCGCGTGTGTCCTGTGTGTCACTTGAAGGACACAAAGGATTATAAGTGCTTTGAAATTCCCCGTGGATGGTGGCGGAGGGAGAACTGACTCCAAGACAACCCTGCTGTGTAGTACCTAAGGAGCACAGTTCCCCAAAGAGAGGAATACGAATCTGTTAAACATTCCACATGTCCCTTTCCTTTCGTTTTCTGTCATATGTTTATCTGACTATACAGTCCTTTACCATGTTAACTGACATCTCCTTTGAATGTGTTATCCCTGTCCTTATGCAATTTGAGATATTTAAATTCATGTTGAATCATTTTTATTCCAAGTAAGGACAGAGAATGATTCTCACGGATAATATTTAAACAAGGGTAGCGACAACGGTTTGTGAATCAGCACAGTTTGGACAGAGGGAGAGCCTTCCTTCTGTCTCTACATTTACTAAAGCAAAACAATGACAATCAGACACTGTTCTTCTCAATAGGTCTTAAAAGAGTAAATCACTGAGAATCAAGGCACCTCCCAAGTCAATGTATCTCTTCAAAATTTTCTTTTTTTCTTTCTGAGAACATAGGGCAATCATTGTTCTTTTACTTTTTAAATTATTGTTTTAATCACACTAACAAATTCGAAGCTACTTGAAGAGAGGGATCTGATCATCTCATCTGCCCTGATAGCTCTAAACCTAAAATATAGAAGGTGCCTGGTGCAGTTACATGCTCAGTAAATATTTACTGAGTGGATGAATTAGTGGCCTGGCTTCTGACACAGTGGCCTTGGCATTGAGGAACCACTAAGTCACTAGGAGCTGTGCTTCAGATGGACAGGGTAGGGTCACAGCAGTGATGGGGGGAAGAGTTATCAAGGAGACACAGAACAGTCAGGTGTAACCTGCTCTGACGGTCACGTCCACCCTGTTCAGACGCATCTGAGCTGTAACATGACCTCTCTGTGTGTCCACTGGTCAGACAAGAGAAGACCACGTGGCGGGCTGTCATCCACAAGGAACCGTGAACACCGTCTGCCATAGATGCCTTATTTCTCCTGAGAACATTGCCTGTCCTAGCCCAGAGACAGGATGTCAGAGGGGGTGCTGGGACACGGTGTCCGTGGACATCACTTACTGTAACTCCTCTGACGTTTTTAGTTCTGTACCGCCTGCTCAGCTACATTGAGATACCTGAATAGGCTTGTTAGGGATTAAATTTGCATCCAATAAACTCTTACTGAGTGCTAAATATATGCCAGGCATTGCTCTGCATGTCAGGGGATACGTCGATAAGCAAACGACCGTTCTTTGCATGGAAAGGGCTGACGTTGTCATGGGAAGTGGGAGTTAGACCACCAGGACATGAACTCCACCAGCATCTGATCAGCAACGAAAAGCACTGAGTATTTATTTTCATTCTTTGGAATAAAAACTGAAACGGGAAGTGATGCCATTGAAAACAATCGATATTTGAATTATGCTTGTCTACAGCTTGACTTAAGAGTTGGCAATGGACCAAAGAAAGTTTTAGTTCAAACCTGAACTTGCAATGAGAAGGTGTGTTTCCCCTCTAACTGTGAGCTGTACGTCTGCGAGGGCCGTCCGGAAAGTATCCGGCCACGTAACATGAAAAATGGAGGCGTTTATGGCGGCGTTCTCTCCCGACAGCCCTTGCACGTAACCAATCACTTAGTAGGCATATTTAAGCATATACATTATAGATCTCCTTATATGTGATTATATAAATAATTCTATACTTATAACTACATATTATAAATACATGTTTATATGTTAAATATGTGGTCTGTATACTATAGAGTGCACAAGGTGTTTTGGAAATTTTGATTGGACTTACTGGGAAAATATTAACAAAATGGTAATGAATGGTTATTTATAGGAATATATGTATATGAATAACAAGAATGTAATCACGTTTCCTGTCTTTTGATTGTTTTTAGTACGCACGCATACAATTTTTAATTTAACGTGACCTCGAATCGAACTGTAGCATTTTACTTTTCTGTTTATTGCATGAAAATATAAATAAAAAGTAGAGAAGTTTAACAGACACGTTGTTGCAGCAATGGTCAACCTGCTCTATGTGAGACGCATGTGAAGAAATGCCTCGCCCCGGCCTTCGGAACCTCGCGGCGTGTGTACGGACAAGCAGTCGCTTAGGAGGACGAGGGGTGCCCTTCACTGAAACCCACTGCAGCAGCATTTCTGTGGCGTGCCCGCCCTGCCCGTGCCCGTCCTGCCCGTGCCCGTCCTGCCCGTGCCTGCCCTGCCCGTGCCCGCCCTGCCCGTGCCCGTCCTGCCCGTGCCCGTCCTGCCCGTGCCTGCCCTGCCCGTGCCCGTCCTGCCCGTGCCTGCCCTGCCCGTGCCCGTCCTGCCCGTGCCCGCCCTGCCCGTGCCCGTCCTGCCCGTGCCATCATTTTATTCAGGAAAATAAGTAAACCTACAGAAAATGCTTATATGGTGATATAAAAAATTATACTCGGAATATATTAATATTTTTGACACATCAGTAAGAAAACTGAAAACTAGCCCATAAATACAGCAACATGGGGGTTGGGGTACCAGTCCCCAAGTGAAATAGAAAATCTACCTGGACCTATTGATTCCCCAAAAACTTAACTAATAGCTCCTGTCGATCGGAAGCCTATCACCAGCATGTCTTGTGTGCTACCTGTGTCATACACTGTATTCTTGCGGGACAGCAAGCCGGGAAGAGGCAGCGTCATTCAGGAAGTGACAAGGAAGAGAGACATTTACAGTGTTTATCGGAGACGTCCTGTGGTGTTCGCAGGTCAGCTGGTGTGTGTTCTGCCAGAAACTGAGCTTTCCAGAAAGTTTAAGGCATTTGCTGCAGAGCTTTTAACATTCCTCAAACTCTGCGGCCCTCGTAACCACCGCTTTGCACAGACACCTGCCCGCGTTAGGCCCTAAGTTGGCAGGGTCAAGTGTACCTGTAAGAGTCACGTTCGTTTACAAAAAGGCTGCTGAGCAGCTGCCGGCCGAGGCTCGCTGGCGCGTGCTAAAGGAGCAGCGGCCTCTCAAAGCCTGCGCTGGGGGTGGCCTTGTCCGGGCCTCCGCGACTGCGGTCAGTACTGCCCCTGCGGACAGTCACAGAGGGCGTCGCCTCCAGGCCAAGGTCACTGACACTCAGCATCACGCGTGGGGGACGGCGCGCCCCATTCTATACCTGTCGGTGGGTGGGAGCGACCTTGGTCCCTGGAATGGACACCAAGTGGGGCGTCGGGCCACCTGAGCCCTGTCCCCATGTGAACTTCGGTGGCGAGGGAGGTGCACGTTGGCTGGCGGTCGCGAACAGTTTACACTTTGCTGCAACATCTGTGAACTTATTTGGTGGCCATGCTGTGATGTAGGTGCCATTGCCGTCCCTGCGTCGCTCAGTGCGAAACCTTAGCTTCCAGACCTTAACCACGTTTACCGAGGTCGCGCCTGTGAGGAAAAGGGACCCAGAAACCGCTGCGGCTTTTGGCCCTGACAGACCAGCTCTCAGTCTCACGCTGAACTCGGGTGACGTGTGACCTGTGACTAGCACAGCAAGGGGAGGCGGTTATTTTCTCCAACGATTTCTCAAGATCCTTCCTGTTTTTTATTAATATTTTGAGTTAATTTTAAAGGGTAGGGGATACGTATTCACTATAAATATAAAATAATTAAGAATAAATGTCGGCAATGTACAAAGAAATGTGGCCCCTCCGTCACCCAGAGCTGCTGTCCCCCTGCAGCCACTGTCCCCCTGCAGCCACTGTCCCCCCACAGCCGCTGTCACCCCGCAGCCACTAACCCCCTGCAGCCACTGTCCCCCTGCAGCCGCTGTCACCCCATAGCCACTGTCCCCCAGCAGCCGCTGTCACCCCACAGCCACTGTCCCCCTGCAGCCGCTGTCACCCCGCAGCCGCTGTCACCCCACAGCCGCTGTCCCCCTGCAGCCACACGCTCCCAGGGAAGGCGGCTGGGTCCGCGGCAGCCTGGCCATTAGACATATCAGCTACAAAACCTGCCGCGCCACCAGCAGCCGCACAGTGACGTCTGTGACGGGCCCTGCCCGCGCGTCCGCAGTGACACGCCGTGTCCAGCAGGACCCTCGGGCAGCAGGAGGGAATGACCTCCGCGTGTTTTCCTGTGGCTGTCCGCGTGCCGTCGGACGTGAACTTGTAGACCAAGCCCTGAACGTGGTTGACGAAGGCCTAAACTCTTTCAAGTCCTGGAAGAGATTTTCCTTCCGGGTTTCTCCCCCGTGTCTTCCGTCGCTCGTGAAGCTTTTCCTTCCTAAAGCGGAAGGCAAAGCTGTGGGACCTGGGCCGTGTCTCCTTCGGATCGCCTCTTCTGGGAAGGCGCTCCTCGGGCCGGCCCCGGGGAGTAACGCTCCTGGCCGGGGCGTCCCCCGTCGGGCCCCTCCTCCTGGAGGCGGACGCACCTGCGACCCAAGTGTCCGCGCGTCCGGTTTCCAACCCAATCGGCGGTTCCGAGAACTCACGGTGGGCACAGTTTTAGGGTCTGAACTTTATTCCCCCGTGTGGATGGAATTAGATTTTCTAGAACGGAGCTCTGTTGTGGCTAAACAGTGACAAAATCACCCATTTTACTTGTGAAATGTGCAAGTCTGTGCACACGAGCTGTGCATCGGGGATGTGTCCAAACACCGGCGTTCATGTGCGTTTCCTGTCCTCCCCAGCCCTCCGCATCCGGTCCACAGTCTGTGCGGGGGGCGTGTGACACGTACCGTCTGTCCTACAGGCACGGGCACTTACATAAACACGGGTTACAGCAAAAGCGCCGTACAAGGGTGTGTACACGGACTGCGCACGGCGAAGGGCACGCACGTGTGACCCCGCGACATGTACTCCTACACGCGTGTTTTCTATAATCAAAATTTCCCTCCGAGAGCAAAACGACTCGTTGGGCTGCTGGGAGCAAAACGTGCACCTCTGTGGCGAAGCGTTTCTCGATGACAAGCTGGCATCTTTGGTGCCCAAGTGCCCCCGACGCCTCCTCCCCCCAAGGTCCCCGCGTGGCCCTGGGCCGAGCGGGAGGGTTGGGTCTGACGGCATGGCCGTGGGCGCCAGGTCCCTGGGGCGCCGCTCACCGAGCTGCAGCGTGGGTCAGGGGGTCGCGTGCTGCTCAGCGCAGGTTCCGACGGAGTGGGCTCCGCTGCTCGGTGGGCGTCATCGTCAGGACGCGGAGGGGCGCGGTGACACCCTTCCTCGGGCGCAGACCGGCGGACACCGCGTCCCAAGCCCGCACGCAGGTTGGCGGCACCACGCCGTACATGGCGTCTCCTCGTGGACTGGCGTGCCGGCTGCTGGGCGACAGCTCTGAGGGTGGAACGAACGTCATTTCGTGTAGAAGAGGGGGCCTGCTCTGAAAGTCGGCTCGCCGAGTGGGCAGAGGACATCCCACAGTGCCCTGGTAGAACCGACCGCAAGGAAGGTTCCAGAAACCCCCGACGGCGCCCTGCCCTGCCGCCTGTGTCCGTGTCCTGGAAGGGGGGCAGCAGCTCGCTTTTCGCCTAAGTGGGTTCCCTTGTCCCCCGCTGCTCTCCCCCAGGTGTCCACCGCGTCCTTCCCGGGGCTGCTGGCGTAAGTGTCGCCCTGGCCGCAGGGACAGCTGCAGCGTTCAGAACGTGCCCCCACGGTGTTGTAGGCGTGAGGCTGCAGGCGCAAGGGGCCGCAGGACCCGTTTCATGAAGGTGATACATTTTAGTAGGAAAGATGCTGTTTCTACATGGCTCAGTAGGCGGCACACGACAGGGCTGCGATGTGAGGGACAAATGAGCATTGCGGGAAGTCTCTGCCGTGCGGGGACTTTGTCACTTGCTTAATGCGGGCGGTGTTAGCAGTGTGGCCAACACTTCGAGTTTGTTTTAAGAATGTGTGATCGTTTGCCGTCAACGTTAATTCCCCACGTAAGTGGGACACCTTTATCCAGCAGCTTTTCAAAACATGAAAACAGAAAAGTGTCCAGGAAATGCAGGGAATTTAGGACAACCCGAATTCACGAAGGTCCATGGCAAGGCACGGTCACCCCTGAGCTAGCTCGTGGCCCACACCCCACGCCACTCAGGAATGCGTAGGAGGCAGCAGTGTTTTTCACACTGAGCGTCAGGAGAGAGAGGTGTGAGCCACCTGCGGTGGGAGTTTAAGTAAAAGTGTATTACAGTAAAAGACACATGGCCACCAATCCCCCCCGCTGCAGACACCCGTATCCCATCGGGCCTGCCCCTTCCGGAAGCAGTTCTGGAAATCCCCGGTTGTGAGTGTCTGTAGTTTCACTGTCCTGGCCGCCCCGACTTCCGGGAATCGATTCAGGTCACACGTCACGTCTAGTACGACAGTTTCTGTCAAATGAGAACGTGACGGCGTGTCCTGATCCACCCTATTCGCCGGAGCGGGCACCGTGAGACTTCTGGCTCTTCCCAAAGTCAACATGACCACGAAAGGCAAACGTTTGGAACTGCAAGTGCCCAGAAAGTAGCCAGACGTGACGAATAGAGGCATTTGTGGCTGGACTTTTTTCAAGACAGTCTTCTCATATATGTACACACACACACACGCGCACACACACACACACACACACACACGCACACACACACATGCACACACACGCACACACACATACACATGCACACGCACACGCACATGCACACACGCACACATACACACACGCACACACACGCATGCACACACGCACACACACACACACACGCACACACGTGCGCACACACGCGCACACACACGCACACACACACACACACATACACACACACGCACGCACACACGCACACATACGCACACGCACGCACACACACACACACACACACGAGTTCGGACAATTGATTTCACAAACTCATCCTAGAAAAAGTGCTGCACACCTCATTGCTGAGTATCACTACAGTCACCTTCGAAGTGCTCCCCTTGGGAAGCTGTGCACCCATGCCAGCACCTAGTCCACCCCTCAGAGCAGTTTTGGAACTCTTTTTCTGGAATGGCCATCAGAGCTGTCACCATGTAACCTTAAAGTCCTGAATGTCATCAAAATGTCTTCCTTTCAATATTTCCTTTATCTTGGGTAAAGAAAACGTCACTGGGAGCCAGATGTGGTGAGCAGGGAGGGTGATCCATACAGTTATCTATGTCCTGGCTACAAACCCCCTCACAGACGGTGCCGTGTGAGCTGGTGCATCATCATGATGCAAGAACCACGAGTTGTTGGCGAAAAGTTCAGGTCGTTTTCATCTAACTTTTTCCTGCAGCCAGTTCAGTACTTCCAAATAGTAAATGTGGTTGATTGTTCATAATGAACAGTCTCTCTGATATCAAAAAAGGTTAGCAACAGTGTTGTGACTCTTGGTTTGGACTGATGGAACGTTTCTGGTCGTGGAGAACTGGCTGACTTCCATTGTGCACTTGGACTTGTCAAACTTTGACTCTCGTTGCTTTTCTTCACTCACCACTGAGCTCCTCGGGCCCATGTTTGCACACACCTTTCTCATGCCAAGATTTTCAGTTAAGATTTTCCTGTTTCTGAATCAATGTTTACTTGCTCTGCTATACTTCTCACAGTCAGATTATTTTGACACATAATTCAACAAATTTTTGCAACATTTTCATCAGTTCTGCTCGTTACTGGCCACCCTGATCTCAGAAAAAACATTTAACCCATGTGTACACTGCCATTTTCTTCATGGCATCATCCCCATAAACTTGGACTAACATGTTCCTGATGTCACGTCCACTCTGGCCAAGTTTAACAAGAAATTGAGTGTTTGTTTATTGCTCTAATTCAAACTGCAACATTCTCGCACCAGCACACAAAAACACGCAACAATAATGACCGCCACTCAGCAAGACACTGCGACACGCCCGCAGCTGTGTGACACCAACACACCCAGGTTATGACGCCCCACCGCGTTGGCTGTGCAGCAATGCTGATGGGTGCGCGGGGCCAAGTTCACGAACTTCATCGTCAGACCTCGTAAAATGAGACAAAACATCCTGTTGTACGGCCGCTCCTATCAACTGGTTCACAATTATTTTTTAAAGGAAAATTTTATTTTTAGAAGAAAACAGAAAATAAAAAGTTTCTGAAAGGCATTTGGAATAAACTCCTTCGGTGTACGGCTCTGGTGTGGCTCTGGTCCTGTCTGCCTCCCTGTGAGCTTCTGGGAGCTCGTTACCCAGATGTTAATCAGACCCTACAATGACTTGTGGTTGAGCTCCCCCCGGTTGCTGTAGTAAACACCAATGACAATGTAACGTCATCTAATCTTGAACTTTTTATTTAGAAGTCTATGTCGTCATCGTCGTCGAAAAGCAGAGACAGAACCCCAGAGAAGGCCGTGTCCGAGGGGCGTGCGGCACGAGCAGCAGCACCCCCAGGGATGGAGTCCATGCTGAGGACACAGCCGAGACCGTCCCTCGGACTATCCTTGAGTCGTGTCCTTGTACCTTCCACACACGCCTCTGGGATGGAAACGTTAAGAGAACAAAGTTACTTTGTGGGTGAAACAGTGCTGCGGGGGCCCCACACGTATGAGGCTTGGGGGGCCACATTTCAGACAGTGGAAAGAGAAAATCTCCTCGAGAAGAGAAACTCAGCCATCAGGATGACCCTGATGCTGTTCAGAGGATATGCCGGGGGTTAATCGGGGCGCTTTGCTCCAGCTCGGTGACAAACGCCCTTGGCCTGAGTCCGGTGACGATCGCGTCACATCCATTCTCCTATGAGGAAAAGGCTCCGTGGGCGAACATCCTTCCCGTGGAGCTACACGAAGGCCGAGTACAAGGCAGCGAAGTAGGAGACAGAATGGAACTGGGACCATGAGGATCGTAATTACACATAATTAGCGCGATAACAGCCGTGTATTTGTGCATAATTAGTAGCTGTCTGGCAGTTTCATTATTAAATTTTAATCATAGAGTTCCTTCGGCTTTTTTGTCCCTTCACAAGAATTGTGACTGCTCTGTAATTCCTTTTTTTCCTGAAAGTATTCGTTTGAATTCCTTCCTGACCCTTGGAATTAAATCCATGCGTGACATAAAATGTCCCAAAGTTTGAAATCGTTTCCAAATACGGGCTTTTCAGTGATTTGTGCTCTTTTTGGAGGAAATGGCTTTTGTCATTCAATCTTGGACACTTTACTTGGCTAATTGCAGCCATTATGCTTCCCCCTGTGCCTTGCTGGCAGTCACACTCCAACATTTCCAACCACACTGACCATTTTGCCACTGGACACAAACAGCTGTAAGAAGCAGGACACACTGGCTCATTGGGGACAGCTTGTACCTTGTCACCTACAGATGTCTCTGTGCATCAGGTCAGATGGTGACAGTGCTCTAGAAAGGGGTCCCTTTGAGGAGCCCCACACCTGGCCTGACCCTCCTCCTGTGGACGGGGCTGTGGGGGCTCCTGAGCGCCCGGCGGCCCTGCCCCCGGGGCTGTGACAGCTGGGACAAGTGCGCGCGAACCCAGACGTCCCCTCCAGTTCCCAGCGGCTCTTGGAGAAGCACCCCCAGATCGCTGCAAGCATTGGGTCAGCTTCCAGAGTCCTAAACCCCCTGACTCTGACCAGCCGTGCCGTCTGGGCCGTGTCCTGCAGAAGAGCCGACGGGTCGCGGTCCTGACGCTGCCACCGGGGACCCCGCCTCCGTTCTGGGCGTCGAGGTGTGAGCTCGGGGCGCGTTGCGTCCACCCTTCTCGGTGCGTTGCTGTCTCTAACGCGGTGAAGTGTGCCACGGAGCCCCTGCCGTGACAAGCCACCACCTGCTTGAGCAGCTGGGAAGCGCAGGACTGTCACCGCCTCCCGTGTGACCCGAGCCCGGTGCAGGAGCATCGCGCGTGGCCGGCCGGGGGGCTCCGTGTCTTTGCGGACCCCAACTGGACGCCCGTGGCTGAGATGCTCTGAGCCTCAGCCGGCCCCCCGAGCGGTCCTGGCTGCGACCCCGTCTTGTTCTCCGACGTCCCCCCCGGCAGCGCTCCCCTGGCCCCCGGCCCTGCCCCGGGGAAGGGACCACGTCCCGGCAGGAGGTGGCCGTCACGTCACCAGGGCACCGAGGGAGGACGGCCGTTTCCCTTTCTTTTTCCTTCTTTGCAGATTCCCAGACACGGTCCCCAGCCACCCAGGATCACACCCAAACACCTGGGTGAGACCCCGGGCCCTCAGGTGCCAGCGGGCTGCCCGCCCTTCCCTCCCCTCCCAGGCTTTCCCTGCTCACCCCCTCCCCTTCCGTCCGTCCCTGCTGGGACCCACGTTGCTGAGACAGAGGAGGCGCGGGGCGAGGCCCAGAGCCACGCGGGCCGCGGGCGGTAGGGCACCTGGATGCCGTGCGTTTACGCGACACGCCGGCCGGCCCGGCCCGGGCTTTTCCTCCGTCCGGCGGTGGCTGGGGCGGTCGGCGCGCTCTGCGGGCGGGTCCTTCTGCGAGGCCCGTGTCTGCGCTACACCGCTGCCCCGGCCCACGAGCCCTGGCGGGGGCCCCGGCGTGCCTGCTCGGGACGTGAGGACTTCTGGAATCTGCGCGTTCATGTCCTTGCGGCGGGCCTGGACCCGCACATTTACGCTCCCTCCTTGCTGACCCCCCGTGTCGCTTTGGCTGTTCGCGGTGTCCCCCTCGCGCTACTGTTGCTGGTCTGCAGTTTTCTGTCTCTCTTGACCTGGAATTCCCATGACCCGATCCTGTGTTTTCGGGTGCACGATCCGCTCTGACACTCGTCACACAAGGCCTTACGCTCAGAGGTGAGCTCGTGCAGCTCTCTCGGTCACACTGGTCAGATTGTCAAGTAACTTTTTTGAATGCCACAGATAGGCGGGGCCTACCTTTCTGTCCCCGGTCAGATGGGGGTGACAGATCAGCCCCCCACCCTGAGACTGCTGGCTTGCGGCTAGTTTGCACTCAGAGGGAGCTCAGTCTGCTGAGATGTGGCCTCTGACCCCAGACTTTCTAAGTGACAGGGTCACTTCTCCTGGAGTACACGGCCACCTGGGCTCCTGGTCACCGTGCTCTGAGTGAGCCAGGCCAGGGGTCACGGTGAGGCGTTCGGTTCATGGCCGCAGGGTGTCCTAGTGCTCAGGAAGTGTCCTCGGGGAAGAACCCCCGTCCTCCCCGCTCCCCCAGCAGCTCCCCGTGGACCCGCGTTGGAGGGTGGGACTCCGGGGAGAACCAGGGCGGAATCTGCCCGGCACCCCACCCAGCACCGCGCTGCCCCGGGGCAGGTGTTCCCGCAGTGAAGAGCCCAGCTCTGCGGACCGCTGCCCCTGCCGGACCTGCGCTTGGAACGCGAGCAGAACGAGCGTCACCGACGTGACTGCCCCGAGGTCACAGCCGCACGCACCACAGCGCACCTCGGGGGACCCTGAGGCAGGGCGGAGCGGCTGCTCAGACGACGTGCTCCTTAGCATCAGCAAAACGCCGCACTGTGGGGTGGTGTAAATAACACGATTCGTCCACGCGACGCAACGTCAAAGTTTATCATTGAAACGCAACTGGAATAACCTGGAATTCAAAATAACGGACGCGTACTCACTAGGAGGCCAGTTTCCTTCTTTGAAATGACACTTTGTGGCATTTTTGAAGATTACTACTGCAACCACTACAGTGTCCATTAATATTTTCGCAAATGTCCCCTATTGTGTGACGCTGAAATAAATTATAATGCTGCATTGAGGCCACCGGCACCTGGCCCACGCCGATCGAATGTAACCTCCGAGCTGCACGTTAGGCTTCGGTGGGTTATCCCTGCAGCTAATAGCTGCTCTGCCCTGCTGACCACATGAGACGTCCTGTGGTTGCAAGTCACATCTTCCACGGCTGTAATAGTTGTTTGTTCCAGTTTTCCAAGTTGCATATGTGGTACCAAACTCTGGAAAAGTTGGGTTTTGAAATTTAAGTTTGGGTCAGAAATGAGATAACTCTGGGATTTAGAGGTACGATGCTCTCTATTTCCTCAATAGTTTCTCATTTGGAAATGTTGGTCTCAGTCTTAGGAGAATCGGCAAATAGC
>PVJL010016926.1:0-10344 GCA_004026885.1 Lyroderma lyra | reverse complement strand
AACGAAGGCAAGATGGCAACTGGAGAGGAGGTCCCTAAAGACTCTCTCAGAAAACACAATTGAACAGCCACACAGGGGACAAGAAACAGGACCCTGAGTGACAAAACGGCTGTTGAGAAATCCACAAATCACAAGTAAACACCTGAAGGTTGGAGAGAAGGGGGCGAGTGGGGGAGAGGGAAGTTGAGCAGAGACTGCAACAGGACACAATCGCTGCTGACTATTCCCTGTGGTGCAGTTTGGGGGAGGGGAGAGACCACGGGGTAGCTGGGCTTTGGAGCTGCATGCTGGGGACGGAGTTTGGGAGCCAGTCTCTGGAATTTTTGAGTGGTAGAAGGGCTGAGCGAGAACTCTGAACTGCAAAGATGACACCCCAGCTCTAAGCCCCCTCGAGACCTACACAGGGCTGCAGTTCCTGTTCCCAGCCCACTGCAAAAGCTACCCTGCTGTCTCAGGCCAGGCCCACAGCTTTGGACTTATGGAGCATGCACTTCCTCCTTCACCCCAGAGTTAGAAAGCAGTGTGAGCCTGTAGACAGCCAGATGCTGAATCAGGGCTAGGAAGAAAGACTGATTTGATAGCATTCACCTGAGCCAGCAGAAACAAGCCTCGGAACAGCTTCCCCAGCAAAGGGCAGAAGGCAGAGCCTCCATTGGAGTGCCTTCTGTTGGACTCTCCCCAGGATATATTTGCATTGCGTCCAAACCCAGTGGGAGATCAGAAACAAGAAATAAACAACCCCCACTCTCCCAAAACTTGACCTCCAGTGCCACCTAGTGTCTGAGCTACAGCAAGACACCACAAAAGCAATAATCTGGGCACTGAACATAAAGCCCTCATGTCAAAGAGGAAGAACCCAGCGGACAGGATGAATTCCTTAAAAACTAAAATTCCTCACAAAAAACATGAAATTTACCCATTAGAGAGCTTCGTAGACCTCGAAGGGTCTGATTTAAGTGACAGAGAATTTAAAGCAGCCATTCTAAAGGTTGTGAGAGAAATGAAAACATACTGGCAGAACACCATAGCTGAGATAAATAACAAAAAGGATATAATCGACAAAAAAATGAAACTCTGTGAACAGAAAGAACAATTTAACAAAGAAATTCAAAACATAAGAAAGATTGAGACGGAAATGCAAGAAATAAATAATAGGATAAAAGAAGTGAGAAATGAAATAACTGCCATAGGAAACTGGACCAACCAGATAGAGGAAAGAATTAGTGATATTGAAGATCAGAACATGGATACAGCTCAGAAAGAGGAAGAGAGGGAATATAGAATGAAAAGGATTCAAAGAACTTTGCAAGAACTGACTCCATTAAACAAAACAACATCACGATAATGGGGATAGAAGGTGCTGAGCAGTCTACAGGGAGCATACTCAAACAAATTGTAGATGAGAACTTTCTAAACATATGGAAAGATCAGGAACCCCAAGTTCAAGGAGAAAACATGGCCCCTAGATACCTGGACCCTAATAAATCTTCCCCAAGACATATGATACCAAAGATGTCCAAAACTAAAGACAAAGAGACAATTCTCAAGGCAGATAGGGAAAAAAGAACTATAACCTTTAGAGGAAAACCCATCAGCTGGCATCAGATGTCTCAGCAGAATCTCTACAAGCCAAAAGATAGTGGAATCCAATATTCAAAAATTTAAAAGACAGAAACTTCCAGCCAAGAATAAATTATCCAGCAAAATTATCTTTCAGATATGAAGGTGGAATGATAACCTTCTCAGACACACAGAAGCTGAGGGAATTGACCAGCACAATGCCACCACTCCAAGAAATACTGAAGGAGCCTCTTCAGCCTGAAGCAAAACATCAGGAAAAATGGAATAAAGTTAGCACAACAAGAAAGAAACAAAAATAAACAAACAGACAAACAAACAAAAACCAAGAAAGAAAGAAATAATGGCCACAGGAAATCCTCACATATCAATCATCACTCTAAATGTTAATGGACTGAACTCACCAATAGAAAGACACAGAGTAGCAGACTAGATTAAAAAGCAGAATGCATCCATATGCTGCCTCCAAGAAACATACCTCAACTGTAAGGACAAATACAGGCTCAGAGTGAAAAGATAGGATACAATACCCCAAGCAAATGGTAACCAAAAAAAAGCAGGAGTGGCCATACTGATATCTGATGGAATAAACTTCAAGTTAAAAAAGATAGTAAAAGACAGAGATGGTCATTACATAATATTAAAAGTCACAATACAACAACAAGAAGAGTTGACATGAATCAACATATATACTCCTAACCAGGTTGCACCAAAATGCAAAATGAAACTACTGACAGACTTGAAAGGAGAAACTGATGAATATATAATCATAGTGGGAGACTTGAATACCCCACTGACAGACATGGACAGATCATACAAACAGAAAATAAATAAGGAAATAACAACTCTAAATGATACATTACAGCAATTGGACATAATTGACATTTCCAAGACACTTCATTCAACAAAGAGAGACTACGCCTTCTTTTCTAGTGCGAATGGAACATTCTCAAAAATAGACCACATGCTGGAACACTAAAGTCACCTCAGCAAATTCAAGAAGATCGAAATCATACCAAGTGTATTCTCAGACCACAAAGCTTTGAAATTGTAGATTAACTGTAAAAGGAAAGCAGAGAAAACACATATACATGGAGATTAAACAACAGCATATTAAAAAAGGACTGGTCAAAGAACAAATAAAAAATGAGATTAAAAAATATATAGAAACTAATGACAATGAAAATACAACGTATCAGAATTATTGGGACACAGTGAAAGCAGTAATAATAGGGAAAATTATATCATTACAGGCCTATCTTAAGAAACAAGAAAAATCGCAAGGAAACATCTTAGCATCCTGTCTTAAAGAACTAGAAAATGAAGAGCAAACAAAACCCAAAGTCAGCAGAAGGAAAGAAATAGTAAAAATTAAAGCAGAGCTAAACGAATTACAGAACAGAAGGACAATAGAAAAAATTAATATAACGAAGAGCTGGTTCTTTGAGAAAGACAACAAAATTGACAAACCCCTGGTGAGACTAATCAAAGGATGAAAGGAAAGGACACAAAATATCCGAAATTAGAAATGAGAGGGAAGAAATTACCACTGACACCACAGAAATACAAAAGAATTATAAGAAAATATCATGAAGGACTTTATGCCACAAAATTTAACAACCTAGAAGAAATGGACAAGTTTCTAGGGACTTATAGCCTACTAAACTGAAACAAGAACTGGATGATTTGAATAGACCAATCAATAGCAACGAGATTGACATGACTCTCCAAAATCTCCCTAAAGGCAAAAGCCATGGACCAGATGGTTTCACCCATGAGTTCTACCAAGCATTCAAAGAAGAATTAATGCATATCCTCCTCAGACTCATCCAAAAAATTGAAGAGGAACCAATACTTCCTAACTCATTCTATGAGGCTAACATTACCCTAATACCAAAGCCTGGCAAAGACAACACACACACACACACACACACACACACACACACACACACACACACACACAAAACTATGGACCAATATCTCTGATGTACACAGAGGCATAAATCCTGAACAAAATATTAGTAAACAGAATACAACAATGCATCAAAAAGATCATACATTATGTTCAAGTGGGATTCATTCCGGGAGAACAAGGATGGTTCAACATATGAAAATCAATCAATGTGATATACCACATAAACAAAATCAAAGTTAAAGACCATATGGTCATTTCAATTGATGCTGAAAAAGCTTTCGACAAGGTACAAAATCCATTTATGATCAAAACACTAAATAAAATAGGTATAGAAGGAAAGTATCTCAACATAATAAAGGCCATATATGACAGATCCTCTACTAACATCATACTGAATGGGGAAAAGTTGAAACCTATTCCACTAAAATCAGGAACAAGGCAGGGATGCCCCCTGTCACCACTGTTACTTAATATAGTACTGGAAGTTTGAACCACAGCAATCAGGCAAGAGAAAAGAATCAGAGGTATCCAAATTGGGAAAGAAGAGGTCAAATTGTCACTATTTGGGGATGACATGATCCTTTATATAAAACATTCCAAAGATTCAGCCAGGAATATATTAGAAACAATTAACGAATATAGTAAATTTGCAGGATACAAAATCGATGTTTTAAAATCAACAGCATCCATTTCTACAAATAATGAACCCTCAGAAAAAGAAATGAGGGAGTCCATTCCTTTTCCTATCACAACAAAAAGAATGAAATACCTGGGAATTAACTTAACAAAGAACGTGACAGACTTATATACAGAAAACTATAAGACACTTTTGAAAGAAATTGGAACAGTCTTTAAGAGGTGGAAAAATATTCCCTGTTCATGGATAGGAAGACTTAACATTTTAAAATGGTCATTCGCCCAAAGCAATCTACAGATTTATTGCAATACCCATCAAAATCCCACAATCATACTTTCGTGAAATAGGTAAAAGAATTATTAGATTTATATGGAACAATAAAAGACCTTGAATTGCCAAAGCAATACTACATAAAAAGAATAAGGCTGGTGGCCTTACTCTTCCTGACTTCAATTTATATTACAAAGCATCAATAGTCAAAAGAGCTTGGTATGGGCAGAAGATCAGAAACATAGACCAATGGAATAGAACTGAAAGCAGAAAAATAAACCCACAAATTTATGGACAAATAATTTTCAAAAAGGAGCAAGAAATATACAATGGTGACAGCCTCTTTAGTAGGTGGTGCTGTGAAAACTGGAAAAACATATGCAAAGGAATGAACCTGAGCTGTGAATTCTCCCATATACAAAAATTAACTCAAAATGGATTAAAGACATTCATATCAGACCTGCAACAATAAACTGTATAGAAGAAGACATTGGAACTAAACTTATAGAGCTAGGACTCAGGGAAGACTTCATGAACCTATCCTCAAAGGCAAGGAAAGTAAAAGCAAAAATTAGTAAATGGGACTATATCAAACTAAAAAGCTTCTGCACAGCAAAAGAAACCATCAACAAGGCAAAGAGACAGCCAACTGAATGGGAGAAAATATTTGCAAATAACACATCAGATAAGGGCCTAATATCTAAAATATATAAAGAACTAATAAGATTTAACAACAACAACAAAAAACAAACAACCCAATTAAAAGGTGGGCAGAAGAACTAAACAGACACTTCTCCCATGAAGAAATACAAATTGCCAGCAGACATATGAAAAAATGCTCATCTCGTTAGCTATCAGGGAAATGCAAATCAAAACCAAAATGAGATACCACCTCACACCTGTTAGAATGGATGCTATCAACAAGACAAGGAATAACAAGTGCTGGAGAGGATGTGGTGAATACGGAACTCTGGTACACTGCTGGTGGGAGTGCAAACTGGTACAGCCACTGTGGAAGGCAGTGTGAAAGTTCCTCAGAAAATTGGGAATGGAGTTACCATTTGACCCCGCAATCCTCCATCTGGGGATCTACCCCAAAACCCTGGAAACCTTTGTCTGCAAGACTTCTGTATCCCAATGGTCATCGCAGCGCTGTTCACAGTGGCCAGAACATGGAAACAACCAAAGTGCCCTGCGACAGATGATGGTATAAAGAAGCTGTGATACGTATACACAATGGAATATTACTCAGTTATAAGAAAAGATGAAATATTGCCATTTGCAACAAAATGGATGGACCTGGAGATCATCATGCTTAGTGAAAAAAGCCAGACAGGGAAAACAAAGAACTGTATAACTTCACTCATATGCGGAGTATTAAACTGAAAGCAAAGAAAAGAGAAATGAACAAACAAATAACCCATGGATATAATTAATTGTTTAATGTTTATTTGTAGATGAGTGGGTCAAGAAGGAGAGAAAGGGTAGGGGGTGGGTGAGGAAAGGGTGAAGCTAAATATAAGGTGATGGAAAGAGAAGTCACATTAGGTGGTGAACTTATACATCAAGTTGACAATGCACTGTAGAATTGTACGCCTGAAACCTATGTAATCCTTGCTAACAGATTTCACCCCAACATGTCTAACAATAAAAATGAATTAAAAAACAATTTAGACTGCAAACTCCATCTTACTCCCATGGCAGAATGCACAATTAAAAAAAAGGGGGATGTGCCGCCCCCAGAGACTGGGACGTGAGAATGGCACACTAGCCAGCACAGAGTTTCCTGACCCACCAGAGGGACTGTGACTGAGCCCAATCTTGGGGCGGAGATCATAAAGTCCTGCTGATGGTGCCCAATAGGATGCCATGTTGTGGACGCAGGATGGTGTCTTGGGCCAGATTCCAAAACAACTTACAGAGTGATTCCTAGGGAGATTGTGCTTGGAGCACTAGGGCGCTAGGCTTCCCTTTGTAGGACCTTAGGTGGCAGGTGACTCTCAAACTCACCCTGAACTTTCTCCAGAGTCAGATGTCCTCTTGCCTCCTGAGAATTATCAGATGTGCAAGAAATACTTCAAAATGAGTTTATCTTTTTCACCCATGTCACAAAATTTAAGATACTTCCCAAATCTGACAAAGACATTTTCCTTGGTAGTCTTTAGAAAATAGAGGATTTTAAACAAAGAGGTTGAGATATTTGTATGCTTATCAAGTGCTCATCTATCAGCAAATAGCCATATGCATGTATATATGGAAATACACACACAGACACACATATACATTAATCATAGTAAAGTCATTAATGGGAAAGGTTGTGCATTTGTAATGCTTTTGAAGTTCTCATTGCAACAAAATGGATGGACCTGGAGATCATCATGCTAAGTGAAATAAGCCAGACAGAAAAAACAAAGAATTGCATGATTTCACTCATATGCGGAATATAAAACTGAAAGCAAAGAAAAAAAGAAATGAACAAACAAACAACCCATGGACACAATCAATAGTTTAATGTTTATTTGGGGACAAGTGGGTTAGGGAGGGGAGAAAGGGGAGGGGGTGGGAGAGGAGGGGGGGAAGCTAAATATAAGGTGATGGAAAGAGAAGTCACATTAGGCGGTGAACTTACTATACAACAAGCTGACAATGCACTGTAGAACTGTATGCTTGAAACCTATGTAATCCTTGCTAACAGATGTCACCCCAATAAGTCTAACAATAAAAATGAATTTAAAAGAAAGAAAGAAAGAAAGAAAGAAAGAAAGAAAGAAAGAAAGAAAGAAAAGAAATACCAAAGCTCGTTTATTTCTTATAGTGAACCCAAGCCAAGATGAACATAAGAAAGATAAAGTGATTCTGAGGTGTGTTGCCAAAAATGCCAAGTGGAATGGGGAGGGCCTGCACTAAAACAGACTTTCTGGCACTTGACAGCTAGGATAGCATACTGAATGTGAATCAATAAGTACAAGACATCCCTCCATCTTGCAGTCTTCAATCCTGTCTTCAATCACGAAACATTCAGGTAGGATTGGGTGCCTTCAACATACCTGAGCTCTCTTTCCTTTTTTGCTTATTTTACCATGGATATATTTCAGTCATGTAAAAACCATGTATGAAAGAGTTATGCATTTGTGCTCCTATATATGAAGTATTTGACGAGTGATGGTAAAAACAGAAACAAAGTAGACGTGTATTTTTGAAATGTCAGCACACTTTGTGCCATTAAACCAGTGATGCATGGAAGAGCTATTTGCATGCCTTTTAATTTGTAATCACATAGAGAAGTGTAATTTGTAATTTTCATACATATAATATATGTAGTTTGCTTCTTTCTTTTTATAAGGAATTTCTTTTTAAAGATATGTTGGCTAGAATACAAGTTCTTTTGTAAATCTCATCTGGCTTCATCTTTTTGTAGAGTTTTAACTGACTGCTGTCCTGGAGCTGGAGGTGGATGAGACAGTGGGGCAGGAAAGCAACCTTATGCTGCTGGGAGAGCAAGTTTCATATCTCAGGGTTTCTCAAGAGTGTTCACTAGAGTGACCTGGATCATTAATATTAATATTCAAATAAACTTGTGCCAATTTTTATATGTTCTGGTGCCAGCCCAGACAGCATCTACTTCCAAACAGACAAGCACCTAAACACCTACCCAAGTTCTTGAGGAATTTTGTTTTCATAAAAATGAGAGAACATTATTTATTTTTCTGAGACAAAAAGTAAAATAAATGTTCATACTTTCTGATCAATAGGAGAAGTAAAAATAACTCTAAAATTAGAGTAGGTGAGCTTCATTTTTATTTGCTGGTCTAAAATTCATGGAAGGATTGATACCTTGTGATTAGCATAGAGCTGAATACTAGAGAGAGGTTAAATTATACAAAACCCTCCTTAGAATTTTGAAGTGTAGTTTGAGGGAGGTATACATGTTTTATTAAATGGGGGTTCATCCCTGGCCTTCCAGGAGCACCTGGTCTGAAGTAATGTACAAGCTGTCAATCAGACCTCAGAACAAGTCTTGGAAGGCTGTGGGCCATGTCAAGAGAGGCTGTGGGTGTGTACTGTGTAGATTGGTTCTGCAGAGGAAGAAAACACTAACCAACCAAGAACAAAGGTAAGAATCGGCAGAGAATGGCCTGACTCAACAAATACAAAAAGCTTGCTCTGCCTAGCATGCTAGAAATGGATTGTCCTTAAATTGTCAGATCTCAGGAGCCACAGAGAGCCAGAATTAAAACTGGGCCTTTATACTGAAGCTGCAGGAGGTGTTAGTGGGCTAAAGCTTCCAAATCAATGCACCGCCGACCAAAGGCTTAAATAACAGTGACTTATTTCGCAATTTGGAGGTCAGATGTCCAAGATGAAAGTGCAAAATGGGTGGGTTTTCTTTGAGGTCAGTGATTTCTTGGGCATGTGAAAGCCTGGGACATCTACTTATTCATTTAAGGTTAATAATAATTCATTGCATTATTCTAAGAAAAAAATGAGAAATTTCAGGTAAATTAGAAGTATATATGGCAATATGTGAAGTCATTACTGAGTTTCATCAGTGACGGAATTATGAAGAATGCTCACTCACCTCCTGCAACTTTAGTACCTGGAAGGGCCCCCTGGTTTCATCCCAGGAACCCTGACAGTATGGCTCTACTAGCTTTGCCTTCCTGGTCACAGGTCATGATGCTCCTCAGAGACCCTGTGGACGCTGGTTAACACAGAAATGGCGCAAAATTCTGAATATGGAAAAATAAAGTCACTTATATGTTTCCATGGAGAATTACTTGGGCCTTTTCTCAATGCATATTTTATTTATCCTCAATTACTGTTTATCATTGGCTGAGAAAACTCACTCAGAACCTATGTAGGCAGACACAGAGGGATAGGCTTTACCCCTCAAAATTCATTATCACAACTTTTATAGAAGTCCAAGCATATTAAAGGGAGTACATTTTGGAAGCTTCTTAAAGTCGGACTCAATGGTTATTTATATCCAGAAGCTTAGGAACTGAACATTATAAATATGAATCATTCACACTGTATCAGAAGCTCCTAATGTTTTCTGCCACAAAACAGGGACTTAAGTGCTTGTCAAATTAAGGGCTTAATCCTATGCCAGGGTGTCTCTCTGTGTGTTTGTGTGTGTAAGAGAGTTTTAGAAAGAACAGTCATTTGGAGTCACTGGGTTAAAGTAAAAATAAATGCCATTAAATTGGAACTGGAGGTTAAAGACAGCTTAGGAGTAAATGTCTCAATATAGGTGCAGAAACATCACTACCATGAACTGAGGCCTGCTTTGAGCCAGACACTTTGCTTACTACAGCACATGAGTGAATAGGCTCAAAGACTTGTAAAAGCTGTCATCTCCATATTCTCCAAGGAAATGAGGTGAAAGAGGCCCTTGACATAAAAGGTACTAACAATAGGTTGCCATCAGGAGTGGAGAACCTAGGGCTGCCTCACGGCAGCAATGTGTTTTCTATAACAGGTTTTTTGTCCTGACCCACCTCCATCAACAGGCAGAACCATCTCTCATCTGTGTTCAGTATCTTACTCTCTGTCCCTGAGACTTTGAAGTGTGTCTGTCTATGAATATCATACTTGGAGACAGAAGAACACACTCCTGAATATTTTCCAAGCATCCAGAAGATCCAGGTATATGGCCCCAGGCAGTCCCCAGGGGGATGTAGTTTATGGAAGATCCACAGATCAGTAGGATGCTGTGATTACTATGGACCAAACATGCCTCATTGCCATGCCCACATGATCACATATGACTTTTTGTGTCTGGATCAGCATCTGGATGAAAATGGTGCCCATTACAGGATAAAAACTTTCCTTTTTCATCTTGCTAAACCACAATCTTCACTGCTTTTCACAGCCAGAAATTGTGGGGACTTCACTCCTCAGCACTGGAAACTTGGGATGGAAACCTAAGCTGTGGCTGGGA
>PVJL010016925.1:0-19612 GCA_004026885.1 Lyroderma lyra | reverse complement strand
AAAAAAGATGACCAAGTGTTACGCAAAGTGAAAACAGCAAGTTAAACCTATCAAAGACAAATAACTGCATTTTCTAAAAAAAAAAAAAAATTAAAAAATAAAACAACACTGGTGAAAAACTACATTATATCAACCACATACAAAACTGTAATGGGCTAAGACTCTTGAGAGTCAGACTAAATGAGTCCTAATCCCACACAGTGTCATCATTTATTGTCAGCACATTATTTAACATCTCCAGGTTTCTGTTTCCTCATTCCTAAGATGAAGACAATAACTGTACTTTTCTCACTGTGAAGAGCAACTATCCATTAAAAGATATGAACACTGTGCTTGTACATAAGAAGTCCTCAATAAATGTTAGCTATTATTACGATAATCTCCATTAATGTCTTTTCAAAAACAAGGCCTATAAAGTTATTTTGATGTCAGGAGAAAATTTCACATGTATGTGCATACGCGTGTGCATACATATGAGTATGTGTATCTTCCAATGAAAGATCACTTAGATGACACAGGCAGTAGTCCACAAATACATGTTAATAGTGAGGACTGGATATATTATTATTATAAGTAATACAGTAGATCTTATTCAACATTGGAGAAGGTAGCTCTTTTCCTCTAAAGAAGTACACACTGGCATACTGAAACAAATTTTAAAGTAAAATTCCATATCTAACAGTATCATGGATGTTCATCTCCAGAACAGAAAAGTCACAGATAATGTACAATTACACACATTTTTAAATCCATGAAATGAAATGAAACCATTTCCTTTAAGGTCAATATATGAAAATACTAAAGCAATATTCCAATTAAACATTTATATATTCAATATTTAAAAATAAGAAATTTGGGTATAAATATGCATAATTTACAACCTGTCCACAGAGGCCATTTTCACTATATTTCAACAGCATCCTAACTTGAAATATACAATGCTACTTCTGTCTGAAATGTTAAAACTTTAAAGTACACAGTAATCCACTGCAAGCAAACACAAAAGACCATGATGTACATATAACACTCTTTTACCCAAACAGCATTTTAACCTGTTCATTAAACCCATTCAACAAGTGACCCTAATAACTAACTACACTATCTTATGAAGTAGAGTCAGAAGAAAGAAGATATACCTTTTTTGGTTAAAAACAGAAACTTTACATAAGAGGATTATCAGCTAAAGTCAGAGAAACCATAGCTTGCATTTATAAAGATCCTTGTACATTTTGGTTCATTTTAAAAATAAAGTAGTATAAAACTTTCCATAAGAGATAGGATATGAAATAAATCTATCACTATGACTAATACAAAAATCTATGTGAACATATCATGCTGTTTTCCAAATACACATATAATGTTAAGAAAACAAAGAAGACATCAGTTAAATTTATATCTCAGGAATCCAAATCTAAGTTGGATTTCATTTCTTCAAAGTTTCCTGAAAATATTCCAGTAGTAAAATAGATTTGCCTCTAAAATAAAATAACTAAGACTCAGTTATTTATTCTAAAGCAAGTAAGAAATACAGACCTGTCTATTTGAGGCACAAAGGGTAATGTGGACGGAGACTTGAGGTTAAAATGTTCAATCTCAGTTTACAGACAATAGTCTATACTGTTAATTTGTAAGTGACTCTAGAACGAGTACACACACAACACGTAAACATTCTATTACCAATAACCCTAAACAGGTAAATCTGGAGTTAAACAAAGCATAACTGAAATTTTATCACTACCATAAATTATTTTAAGAAAAAATCCATGGCATTTCAATGAATATACTTTTGCCTTAGAGCTAATACTTTAATTTTAAAGAACCACAAAGAAAAAATTCAAAACTAGTCAGTAACAATGCAGCATCTAAAAGCAATAAACTCAAAATTAAGTTATAAATAATTTAAAGCATGTCATGAAGATGTATTAATAATTCATCAAATAAATAATTTACTAAATAATCAAATAAATAAATAATGAAATACATAAATAAATCAGCAAATAAATAATTCTGCAAAATAACCTAAACAATAAATCACCCAAACAAATCAAAAACCTACAAAACTACAATGATTTTCTGGATTCTGGTAGTTTTAAATAAGCAAATGTACATAAACTAGATCAATCCTTGTTAGAATTAGAAATATTTTTCAATGCTATGGGTAAAATTCTCATCTCAATACATAAGAGCACATTTTCAATTTTTAAAAGACTCAATAGTATTACTTCTTATAAATTATTAACATGATTATAATATATCCTCCTTTATATTTCACATATAATATCTTTGCCTAAAATATTTCCCCCAAACAAATGGACACTTAAAATATTCTTAATTTACACTTATTTTTCAAAGCAATACTTACAGTATAAATAGTACAGCCTTTCTGATTGTTTTCCTATCAGAAAAGTCTTCTTCGTTCACAAAGTCTTCCTTCACCAAGTCTTCGGAAATTTTCTGCAGGGGTAGAAGAGTAAGAATAACCTTAATTATTACAGATGGCATTTCATTCACTAGTGAACAATGTTTTATAATTCTATGAAGTAGCTATGAGATGTGGACATTATTAGCTGAAAATGATGTCAAGTTTTTTGAAGTCTTTAAAGGACTAAGTATAAGCTGACAGGCCAACTTCCTCTATTGGAGCTGACACACAAGCTGTTAAAATTGGCGGGATTTCAGACAAGAAGACAAAAACTTTGAAAGACAAAGTGATTGGCTCACGTCTAATACTATCCTCAATTTGAGAAGCTCAAAGTCCTTGAAAGAACACATGAGCTCACTTACTGTTACAATATGAATGTAGTGACAATCTAATTAGATTACCACAGAGTCAAAACACAATTGACCTCATAAATCAGTCTTCATTGAACATTTAAAGTTTTTAACTACCTACATACAGTACAGTACTCTTGAAATCCATAAACAGTAGATTCAAAACTATGATAGCCTTTCCCATAGAAAGAAAGACTTTTTCAAGGTTTTCTGACACATTTAAGGGAATTAATCCAAACAATATACCACAACATTTGAAAAAAGAAAATCAAAATTAATCTAAGTATTTTATAAAATTTATCTCAGTGTATTCTTAAAAATAATCTTTCAAGTTAGCTAATACTTTATCTATTTTACTGTCAAGAAAACTGAGACTCAGTAAAACTATGCATATTGCCTAAGGTCCCCAAATGGGAGGAAAAAAGTCTACTTCTGTCTACACGAATTCCATGTGAAGATTTGTTGAACTACAGACCCCTTATATTTGAGGCCAACCTAAAAAATACAGCAAATCCTAAAATGTCATTAATTGATTAGAGCAAAGGGGTGGCATGCCCCAAAAAAGACATTTGGCAATTCCTGGAGCCATTTTTGGTTGTCGCACTGGAGAGTGTTATAGGCACCCGCGGGTAGAGATCATGGACGCTGTTAAACATTCTGCAAGGCGCAAGATAATCCTCTCACAACAAAGGACGATGTGACCTAAAACTAACAGTGCTGTAGGTGGAAAACTCTAGGTTAGAATAAAATTATTGTTAGTAGTTTATGGTTTCCTTATCATAAAATACTATCTCTTTGGTTCCAGAATGTAATGTCCTTTTTGATATGTGTAACAATATATATAGTCGAATACGAGAAAAATGTGTATCCTTGGGAAAACAGGACTATAGAAACTTTTTGTACTTTCTGGTCATTTTTTTCTATAAACCTAAAATTGCTCAAAAAAATAGTCTATTAATCTTTTAAAATGTGCATCCTTTACTTATTTCACTAAAATTACAACTTTCTTAGAATCAATACTAAAAAAATAAGTTTACTTATAAAAAATGTTTTTTAAAAATTCATTTGTCAAAATTCTTCCAATAAAGTTAATATAAGAGCATTAAGAATAATATTTATGAGCTGACTTTGTCAAAGTGACTAGCCAAGATATTTAATAATGTTAAAAATTCATAGGGCTTTAAGGAATCATTCTGATAAAATATTATATATAATCTTCAATGGTTTGTGAGGGACTCGAAGGGTTTTTCTGCCTAAAAGCTATCAAGTGTTTCCTGAAATAATATTTGTGATAATTGTTAAAAGCACTTGAGAACAAAATTATGCAATATAATTATCAAAGAGCTCTAGGAATTATATCATTTTAAGTGTTTTCCTTTTAATACCAATTAATCTCTCTCTAGTCTCAAAGCAGATTTTGGTTTCAACATGGATCTGGAATCTGCCATGACACATGTATGTTTCCTTATATTTGACATTACTACATGTAGTATTAAACAATGGTGTACTTAATCAGATAGGATTAGGTAAAATCCTTCCCCAGCCAAAAAACATTTTTCAGTAATATAATGACTTAAGAGAAGAAACAATGGGAGAGAATTTCTCTCATATAAATGTCCAGACAATTAAAGGCTGATGTGGCACTCCAATAAGGAGGACCCAAGGTTCTTCCACCTTTTTGCTACACCACAGATGGTTTCTATTCAAAGTCACCTCATACAAGGGCTGCCCGGAAAGTATTCAGCCATGGAATATGAAAAATAGAGGCATTTATGGCTAGATCTTTCCTGGACAGCCTTCATACTCTAAGAAGGTTATGGGAAGTCCAGCTACTACATCCACATTGCAGGCAGCAAAGAGAAGTAAGAGGAAAGAAAGGCCCTCTCTTTGCTCCCATTTAACTCTCATGGTGTATTTCAGCTTACAGCTTATAAACCATAACTTTGTGCTCTGGCCGTACCTAATCACTCGGAAGGACAGGTAATGTACGAGTAATCTCCAACATTGCTAATAATGCCCAGGTACAAAATTGGGGTTCTTTTTACTAAGGAAGACAGTTAAGAATGACTTTTGAGGGACAAAATATAAGAGGCAGACTGCAGTAGAGGTTACAACTCTTCAAAGAAAATGGGAGATGTACTCAAAATTGCCATTAGAATGGTTCCCTATAAATTATATGTATATGCACATATGTGTGTATTTATGTGTATATGTGTACATATATGTGAAAGAAAACCCAAATGTTTAATTAACAACATGTGAATGGTTAAATAAATTTGGGAATAATCACAGAATAGAAAGCTATAGAGTCACTTAATATTACTTTTAACAATTGTATTGATATGAACAATGTTTGTAATACTAAATGAAAAACAGGCTAGAAAACATTTCACATAAAATAAGTCCTACTTTATATTAAAAATATATACATATATACATATGGAGAAATGTTCATAATAATAAATGAAAAAGGACAGGATTAAAAACATTTCATGCAAAATAACCCATTTTATATACATATACATAAAAACACATACATAGTAAATATTTATGCAACATATAAGTACATCATATGACTATTATCTAGAGAGAGAGTGAAACCACATGAAAATCAAGAGAATGGACTTAACCTCAATGAAAATAGTGGTTTAGGCTTTTGGAACTGTAACTCCCTTTTAACTGTCACCATACTTTTCATTACTTCCTAACTTTTCTATAATGAACACATAGTATGCTCATGATCATTTTTCATGAAAATTTTGGCCTGGAAGAGAAAAAGTACCTTATAAAAAGTAGTCAGATTCAAGCTTCAATTTATTTTGTTACTTAAAATTTGCTGATAATTATTTTTAAAGGCGAAGGGAAATCTCTAATTCTTTAGTTGGCAGTAAGAAGCTAACCACTTTATGTACAACTTGTTCTCAACATACTAACACTCACATATCACATTTGTCAGCTTTACACAAGTCACTCCTAACCAGATGCTGTATCTATCATTCCTAACAATTACTTCGACATATTGATTACTTTGCTCATCTCACTCTGTAGAACTAATCACTCTCACTTCATGCTTCTACAAATCCTTCCATTCTCTATATTTCTGAGTCAATATTTTTATCTCTACTGAACATTTTTCTGGTTACTTACATAATGGATACATCTAACAGAAATTACATCTTTCTTATATCTTTATAACTATCTTACATTGTCATGAATTATCCATTTATTACTGGGTATACACACTGCTACATCAGTATTAATGCTAATGTCTGCAAATCTCATAATTACCATTAATAAAGTATTAAAATTTAGAACACCTAAAGTTCTCCACATTTTCTAGAATGATTCAATTTTCTAAACCCCCATTACTACCATATTTAAAAAATGGAAAAAAGGGAAAATGCAATTGATATACAGGGTCCAGCAAGAATTAACACCCCTTTTAAATGAGCTGGTAATCTATACCAAATCTTTTACTACAAAATCATAAGCATGTAATTCTGTAGCATAACAACATCACACTCAAACACACTTTAGGTGACATCTGAAGTGAAATACTCAAATTGCTGTCCATCTTGTGAGAGATATTCACGTACAGGGTCTGGTGTTACCTCTGCTGGACCCTGTATTTAAAATTTAAAACTACTAACAAGTATATGGGGTAAGTAAAATATCATAACAAACAAAAAAGTAAAATACATCTAGAACTTGGGGAAATCAGAGACAGTCAGATAGACACACACACACACACACACACACACACACAGCAGAGAGGAAGAGAGAGAAATTCACAATCAAATGTAATAAGGGGCAAGTGTACAATCCAGACAATATGTACTACAGAAAATCCAGAAGATAAATGTCACAGGCAGAGATAATCAGAGAAGGCTCTTCAACTGAAACCGAATTCATGTAGGGCTAGAACAGTGGTTCTCAACACTGAAAGATGTTGTCCCACCAAAGGACAACTGGCAATGCATGGAAACACTTCTGGTTGTCACAAATGGGAGGTACTATTTGCATCTAATAAGTAAAGGCCAGGGATGCTGCTAACATCCTACCATGCAGAGAATACCTCCCCACAACAAAAATGAAATATTCAGCCAAAAATGTAAACGGTGCTAGAAGGAGCAGTTGGAGTCAAAAGAAGAGACAACATATCAAGAGGAGGTAATGACACGAGTAGAAGAATGGTGGTGGTGGTGGCTACAACACATGTCTTTAATAACTCATAATGTGGGGAGTTCCCTGGTGGTGTAGTGGCTAGGCTTCGGCACTCTCAACGCTGCGGCTTGGGTTCGATTCCCAGCCAGGGAACTACCCCCGCTCCAAATAAATCATAATAGGAAACAAGATTAGAAAACATAACTGGGTGTTGATTGTGATGGGCCTGCACTAGACATCTGATAGACCCAAGAGATAAAAAAAATAGTAATTTACTATAATAACAAAAATATAAGAGAGCTGAGGCACAAAATAGCAACAAACTTGCTGAAACTACAGTACAGCTAGAGGGACCACTGATTCTGGCACTATGACAGACTAGACACCTTAATACTATTAGACACAATTTTTAAAAATTTAATAGGAAAATTCCCTTTAATGAATTGCTTAGATAGCAAGAAAGTACAGATCCACATAAGCTATAAACAAAATAAAGTAGAATAAGCAAACTGAAAATCAAATTTCATTTTTGAGAATATGTGTCTTGCCCTTGTACAACTGAGCTACATTTTGATGGCTACACAAGGTTCAGGAGATAGATTCTAAAAAGTCTATCAAAAGGTAACGCTTACGTAAAGCTAATGCTCCAAAGGGCTATATCATCAGAATAAGAGTAAAAAAGTACCACAAAGAATTTCCTCCTATTACCCCTTTACAGTCATACTCACCCCTCACTTCCACCACCCCAAATACCTGGCAACCTCTTATCTGTGTTCCATCTCTATATTTTGTGATTTTGAGAATGTTCCATCAATTCTCTTGACACTCTAACCACAAAGTGAAACCTTCACAAAGGTTCCCACACTGAATTCTCACTACCTATATTATATAATCTAATACATCTTATATGAAGATGTCACTTAAAGTGCTTTTAAACTGTTAGAATCTCAAGCATCTGGGGAAAGCATAGATGAATTCTTTGTGAGCTAAAATAACTTCAATCCATGCCTCAAAGAATCCAAAAGCTTTCCAAAAAACTAACTCAAAAACAAGAGAGAAAGAAAGAAAGAAAAAGAATCACAAAACATACAAGGATACCAGACACAATGAAAGAAAGCCAACACAAACAAGGGACAGCCAATTTAGACTTCACATTCTTCAATCATGGAAAGATTACACAATTAAGAATGTTATAAGCAATAGAAAGGCTTAAAATACATGCAAACATATTTATGTAAATTTAACTTCAAGAAATAAAATAGGTATAATTTTTCATTCAATGTAAAAGTTAAATACAGATAAAAGTATTAGTAAATGGTGGGTGGACTTCTCAAGATGGCAACTGGGGAGGAGGTCCCTAAAACCTCTCCCAGAGAACACAATTAAATGGCCATATAGGAGCCAAGAAAGAAAACCCTGAGTGACACAGTGACAACAGAGAAATCCACACATCACAAGAAAACACCTGAAGGTCAGAGAGTGGCGAGCGGGGGAGAATGGAGGGAGCAGAGCAGATTGCTGCTAACTAAAAAAACTAGAAAGAATTGGGGAGCAGTACAACACAGAGGGAGCTAGATCTCAAAGAAACATGTTAGGGAAAAAGCTTTGGAACCAGCCTCTGTAACTCTTCAAGTAGCAAGAAAGCTGAACAAGGACTCTCAAGAGCCCCAGGCTGAAATAAAGCCCCAGAGACAGCACCTTGGCTCCCGGCACCTCGCAGCCCACAGGACCGCGGTTCTCGGCCTACAGCGGAGGGGCACCTGCCGCCCTCAGGTGGCCCATGACATCAGGCCCCCCTGCTTCCAACCCATGGCTGGCCCGCGCCCGGCGCTCTCACTTGGCGTTCTCGAAAGGCCTGGCCCGTGGTGCGCGCGCATCCAGTACCCCGGCGCACGCGCATCCAGTACCCCGGCGCACGCGCATCCAGTACCCTGGTGCACACCTGGCAATCTTGCAGGCCATGCAGATTCCTCCCATGTATCCCGCAATCTGGTGTGGCCTGCAGGTTTCTGCTACGGAGCGTGTGCACCAGGCATCCTCGCCCAGCACCCTTGCACGCACCGGCAATATCGCAGGGCCTGCAGGTTTTGGCCGTGGAGCGGGCGCATCCGGTGCCATTGCAGGGCATTCTCGTGCAGCCTCTATCTCCAGGCCTAAACCTCCTGCGCTCCCAGTGCCCTCACATAGTGCACGCTTACAGACTCGCCAAGCAGCTGTGGAGACGAATTGCTGGAATACACCAGGCGTAAAGCACTGGAGAGAGAAGCAGATTTGACACCATTTGCCCCAAACAGTGAGAGCAGCCTCAGCTTGCATCCCATCAGCCTTGTTTCCCTCAGCTTCCCCAGGAAAGGGCAGGAGGTGCAGCTGCCACAGCGTGCATTTTGTTGGCCTCTCCCCTCTACTACAGCCTCCCCAAGGAACTGTAGGAAGCGCCTCTGGGGATCAATGCACCCTACAAACCAAACACGACTGGAGACCAGAGATAAGGCTTAAACACCTATCTCTCCCAAAACTTGCCTCCCCCACTGCCACCTAGTGTCTGCTCTACAATAAGACATCACAAAAATATTGTTCAGAGAAAGAGAGCTCCTGTGCTTTGCTGAATACAAAGCCCTAGTGCCAAAGATCCCAGGAGACAATGTGAGTACCTTAGGATTTAAAGCAGCTCAGAAAGAAGATGAAAAATATCCAGAAAAGGATCTCATAGACTTAGAAATTTCTGAACTAAGTGACAGAGATTTTAAAATGGCTGTTCTAAAGGCTCTGGGAGAAATGAAAACATACTGGCAAAACACCATAGCTGAGATGAATGACCTAAGCAAGGAAATCCGTGAACAAATGGAACAATTTAACAAAGAAATTCAAAATATGAGGAAGAATGAGATGGAAATCCAATAAATAAATAATACAATACAAGAAGTGAGAAATGAAATAACTGCCATAGAAAACAGGGCCAAACAGATGGAGGAAAGAATTAGTGATATTGGAGATCAGAACGTAGAAACATCTCAGAAAGAGGAAGATAGGGAATGCAGAGCCAAAAGGATTGAAAGAACTCTGCAAGAACTATCTGACTCCATGAGACAAAACAACATCAGGATAATAGGATTGGAAGAAGGAGCAGAGCAGTCTACAGAGAACATACCCAAACAAATAGTAGATGAGAACTTTCCAAACCTAGGGAAAGATCTGGAACCTCAGATTCAAGAAGAAAATAGGTCCCCCAGATACCTGGACCCTAGCAGATCTTCTCCAAGACACATGGTACTAAAGATATCAGAAACGAAAGACAAACAAACAATACTCAAGGCAGCCAGAGAAAAAAAGAATTATAACCTTTAGAGGAAACCCCACCAGGGTGGCATTAGACTTCGCAGCAGAAACTCTACAAGCCAGGAGAGAGTGGAATCAAATATTCAAAACTTTAAAAGAGAAAAACTTCCAGCCAAGAATAAATTATCCAGCAAAATTATCCTTCAGATATGAAGGAGGAATAAAGACCTTCTCAGACACACAGAAGCTGAGGGAATTCACCAACAAGAGGCCGAAACTTCAAGAAGTACTGAAAATGAGGCTCTTCTACCTGAAACAAAACATTAGGACAAATGGAATAGAGTTGGGGCAACAAGAAACAAACAAAAATAAAACAAAACAACAACAACAACAACAACAACAACAAAGCAATGGCTGCAGGAAATCTTCACATATCGATCATCACTCTAAATGTTAATGGACTGAACTCACCAATAAAAAGACACAGAGTAGCAGACTGGATTAAAAAATAAAACTCATCCATATGTTGTCTCCAAGAGACACACCTCAGCCATAAGGACAAACACAGACTCAGAGTGAGAGGATGGGAAACAGTACTCCAAGCGAATGGTAACCAGAGAAAAGCAGGAGTTACCATACTGATATCTGTATGGAATAAACTTCAGGTTAAAAAAGATACAAAGAGACAAAGATGGACATTACATAGTGATAAAAGGCACGATACAACAAGAAGATATGACACTAATTAATATATATGCTCGCAACCAAGAAGCACCAAAGTATACAAAGCAATCACTAACAGATCTGAAAGGAGAAACTGACAAAAGCATAATAATTATGGGAGACTTAAACACCTCCTTAACGGCCATGGACAGATCATCCAAACAGCAATTGGACATAACTGACATTTACAGGACACCTCATCCAACAAACAGAGACCATATCTTCTTTTCTAGTGCACATGGAACACTTTCAAGGATCGACCACATGCTGGGACATAAAAGTAGCCTCAGCAAATTCAAGAAGATCAAAATCATGCCAAATATATTCTCAGACCACAAAGCTTTGAAATTGGAGATCAAATGTAAAAGGAAAGCAGAAAAAATGACATATACACAGAGATTAAATGATATCTTATTTAAAAATGACTGGATAAAAGAATAAGATTAAAATACTTATAAAAACTAATGACAGTGAAAATACAACATATCAAAATTATTGGGACACAGTGAAAGCAGTATTAAGAGGGAAATTTATATCATTACAGGCCTATCTTGAGAAACAAGAAAAATCACAAATAAACACCTTAGCATTCCCTTTTTAAAGAACTAGAAAAAGAAGAGAAGACAAAACCCAAAGTCAGCAGAAAAAAAGAAATAATAAAAATTAAAGCAGAGTTAAACCAACTAGAAAACAGAAGGTCAACAAAAAAAATTAATATTACAAAGAGCTGGTTCTTTGAGAAAGTCAACAAAATTGACAAACCCCTGGCTACACTAATCAAAGGACGAAAGGAAAGGATACAAATATCCAAAATTAGAAATGAAAGGGGAGAAATTACCACTGATACCACAGAAATAGAAAAGATTATAAGAAAATATTATGAAGGGCTTTATGCCACTAAATTTAACAACCTAGAAGAAATGGACAAGTTTCTAGAAACTAATAGCCTACCTAGGCTGAACCAAGAATAACTGGGTAATCTAAATAGACCAATCAATAGCAAAGAGATTGAAATGACTATCCATAATCTCCCTAGAGGCAAAAGCCCCAGACCAGATGGTCTCACCAATGAATTCAACCAAGCATTCAAAGAAGAATTAATGCCTATCCTCCTCACACTCTTCCAAAAAGGAAGCGATTCTTTGTAACTCATTCTATGAGGCCAACAATACCCTAATAACAAAGTCTGGTAAAGATAACACAAAAAAAGAAAACTATAGACCAATATCTCTGATGAACACAGATGCAAAACTCCTAAACAAAGTATTAGCAAATAGAATACAACATTGCATCAAAAAGATTGTACATCATGATCAAGTGGGATTCATCCCAGGAGCACAAGGATGGTTCAACATACAAAAATCAATCAATGTGATACACCACATAAACAAAATAAAAGATAAAGGCCATATGGTCATATCAATTGATGCAGAAAAAGTGTATGACAAAATACAACATCCATTTATGATCAAAATACTGAATCAAAAGGGTACAAAAGGAAAGTATCTCCACATAATAAAGGCCATATATGACAAGCCCTCAGCTAACATCATACTGAATGGGGAAAAACTGAAGCCTAGTCCCCTAAAATCATGAACAAGACAGGGATGCCCCCTGTCACCACTGCTATTCAATATAGTACTGGAAATTCTAGCCAGAGCAATCAGGCAAGAGAAAGGAATAAAAGGTATCCAAATTGGGAAAGATGAGGTCAAACTGTCACTATTTGCAGATGACATGATCCTTTATATAGAAAATCCCAAAGATTACAACAGGAAACTATTAGAAACAATAAATGAATACAGTAAAGTCACAGGATACAAAATCAATGCACAAATATCAACAGCATTCCTATATACAAACAACAAATCTTCAGAAAAGGAAATGAGGGAGTCAATTCCTTCTGCTATCACAACAAAAAGAATGAAATACCAGGAAATTAACAAAGAACATAACATACTTATACACAGAAAACTGTAAGACACTTTTGAAAGAAACGGAAGCAGACACAAAGAAATGGAAAGATATTCCCTATTCATGGATAGGAAGACTTTGTTAAAATGGCCACTTTTGCCCAAAGTAATCTATAGATTTAATGCAATACCTATCAAAATCCCACAATCATACTTTCATGAAATAGATAAAAGAATTATCAGATTTATATGGAACCATAAAAGACCTCGAATTGCCAAAGCAATATTACATAAAAAGAATAAGACTAGTGGCATTACACTCCCTGACTTCAATTATATTACAAAGCATCAATAATCAAAACAGCTTGGTATTGGCAGGAAAACAGAAATATAGACCAATGGAACAGAACTGCAAATCCAGAAATAAACCCACAAATTTATGGACAAATAATTTTCGATGAAGGAGCAAAAAATATGCAATGGGGAAAAGACAGCCTCTTCAGTAGGTGTTGCTGAGAAAGCTGGAAAAACATATGCAAAAGAATGAATCTGAGCTGTGAACTCTCACCATACACAAAAATTAACTCAAAATGGATTAAAGACCTTCATATAATACCAAAAATAATAAACTGTATAGAAGAAAACATAGGTACTAACCTTATAGACATACGTAGGGCTCAAAGAAGACTTCATGAACCTGACTTCAAAGGCAAGGGAAGTAAAAGTGGAAATAAACTAAAAAGCTTCTGCACAGTAAAAGAAACCATCAACAAAGCAAAGAGACAGCCAACTGAATGGAAGAAAATATTTGCAAACAACACATCTGATAAGGGTCTAATATCTAAAATATATAAAGAACTAATACGACTTAGCAACAAGAAAACAAACAACCCAATTAAAAAGTGGGCAGAGGACTTGAACAGACACTTCCCCAATGAAGAAATACAAACGGCAAGCAGCATATGAATAAAATGCTCATCCTCATTAGCTATCAGGGAAATGCAAATCAAAACCACAATGAGATACCACCTCACACCTGTGAGAATGGCTGTTATCAACAAGAGAAGGAATAACAAGTGCTGGAGAGGGTGTGGAGAAAAAGGAACTCTCGCACACTGCTGGTGGGAGTGCAAACTGGTACAACCACTGTGGAAGGCGGTGTGGAGGTTCCTCAGAAAATTGGGAATGGAGTTACCACACGACCCAGCAATCCCCCTTCTGGGGATCTACCCAAAAACTTGAAAACCTCATTCCACAAAGACTTCATTGAAGCGCTATTCATAGTAGCCAAAACATGGAACCAACCAAAGTGCCCAGTGACAGATGACTGGATAAAGAAGCTATGGTACATATACACAATGGAATATTACTCAGCTATAAGAAAAGATGAAATATTGCCATTTACAACAAAATGGATGGACCTGGAGATCATCATGCTAAGTGAAATAAGCCAGACAGAAAAAAACCAAAAACTGTATGACTTCACTCATATGCAGAATATAAAACTGAAAGCAACAAAGAAAAAACAAACAAATAAACAAAAACCCATGGACACACTCAATAGTTTAATGTTTATTTGGGGACAAGTGGGGAGGGGATGGGAAAAGGGGGAGGGGTGGGAAAAGTGGGAGGGGGAGATAAATATATGGTGATGGAAAGAGAACTCACACTGGGTGGTGAACTTATTATACAACAAGCTGACGATGCACTGTAGAATTGTACAACTGGGGCATATGTAATTCTTGCTAACCAATGTCACCCCAATAAGTCTAACAATAAAAAAAGAATTAGTAAATGGAAAGACTTGTTAAAACCTATCTAAAATGCAGTCCAGAGAGACAATAAAAGAAAATATGTAGGAGAAATTACGAGATACAAAAATTAGAATGAGAGTTCTAACAAAACTTCTAAAATTATCTGGATTGATGGACCCTTTTTTAAAATTGCCAGTCCACTGCGGACAAAACCTTCTATAAAATGCAATAAAAGGAAATTTCTTTTTTTTTTTATAAACTATGGGTTAGATATCATGGTAACAATAAAGTTGCTATGAAAAGTTTCTAAATGCTTACTTTGAATTGTTGTCCTTAATTCATTACAGACCAGTAAAATCAGTTTGCAAACCAGCACTACTATGAAGACCACAAATTGAGTAGCAATGATCTAAACCACAAATAGGTCAAGATTAGAAAAGAATATTAAAAAGCGTATAGATAATATTTGGATAGATAATGACTGAAAATTTTCCAGACTAATTGAAGACATAGATGGACAGCTTAAATGCAAGAAAACACTCAACACAATTATTGTAACATAAACCCAGCATTTTTTTTTAAACTAAGATCTCAAATTGTACTCTAAATAAAATAGAGACAAGTAAACTTAGTAAAGAAAGTTATTAGAAACCAAGTTCTAAGATTTCCTCTTCTAGGAAAGTGAAAATACCCTGTTCAAACACCCAAAATTGTGCTTAATTAATTTAATTATTTTTTTAATGTGTAACTTTATGAAACAAAAAAAAATTACATTCTTATATAAGCAGAGCTTAATATATTTTTCATTATATTGAAATAAACTGGATTCCAATTTCCATTAACTGTCCTTTTCAATCTGAGGTGAGCTATATTTTACCTATCAAATCCTCTAAGCAGGACAAATTCTTCTATTTATAAATGCAGTTCATGAAAAAGACCATGCTCAGACATCTAAAAGAAAATAAATGTATATTGAAACCTACTTGGCAAAACAGAAATTACGGCATCACATTTCCTGAGAAAGAATCATAATATCTGTATAAACGTTTGACCATTTTTCAAATATTTGACACATATCTAATTGAAGGATCACAATAACATTATGGGATGCTGGTTTTACAGAACAAATATAACAATGGCTAAAAGCTTAGAAAATGAAAGAACATAAAAAAATACACAAAAAAAATTATATAAATTGAGTATAACAATATAAAAAGATACAGCCAAATCTAATCAACAGCTGCTTCTTAGTATCACATGCCAACCCCATCACAGGATATTGGAAGGGCAATCATTAGGCATAGATAGCAAATAAACTAAATGAAAATTTTTTTTTTTTGGTTTTTTTTTTTTTTGGTGGTTCCTTGGCTAGGAATCGAACCCAGGCCACAGCGGTAGAGAGCGCTGAAGCCTAGTCACTACACCACCAGGGAACCCCCTAAATGAAATGTTTTTAACTTATCTGATTCAGTGTTATTATAGTAAAACAATGTAGAAAGATTTTAAATTTTTTAATTGCTTATTAAATCTTAAGATCCATGGTGCTACCTCTAAAGCTAGAGAAAAAGAATTTATTAAATATATTAAAAATAAAAAAAGAATTTATTAAATATATTAAAAATAAAAAAAAAAAAAACTGGGCTGAGAGATTGAAACTTCCACTAAGTAAAAATAAGTAAAGCCTGAGCAAGGCAAAAATTGCCATCCATACTTAACCATGAAAAATCAAAAGTTCAATCAAATTTTAAAAGGTCAAGGACAAGTTCTTTAAATAAGAGAAATTCTCCAAACTACTCCATAGCTATTTTGATTCAAAGTTAATGCCTGAGCAAATAAAGGATACAAAACATCTTAACTTGGTGGTTTAGAATAAAGATGGATTTAAGCTGGAAATTTATTGTGATATGGTAGGGAGTGGGAGTATTATTTCACGGTCAGGCTATGAGAATATTTGGCCTTATAACTTAAAATTTTGACAGCCCACACCAATCCAGTCCAAAGAAGAAAAATGAAATATCCCTCGGTGCCTTTTGAGATTTCACTCACAGTGATAATCACACTTGTATGTATTCTTTACTGCTTCAAGTCTTTTTTGTGGAGAGTAAAAGGCAGGCTTTAAAACGATACCTACAAATATACACACACTCACATGCAGAAAACGGTCTCATACTGGTAAGCTTTTCACTGGTACTTCTGGATTCCCACTTCAAATATGAAAGTCAATAAACAAGTTTTAAGTAAAATTAACACTAAAAATTAATATACTTTTAACGTAACATTTTTAAGTAAAAGCAGACTGCAGATTTTTTTCATTTCATCCATAATAAAAAAGCCACAAACCCAAAATTCTTTTTGATAAACATAAGCAAATGACTAAAATTGGGGAGATAAAGGCTAGTAGTTCACCTCTGTAGCTATTAAAAAGTTGAGCCTCCTACAGAGAAACTAATAACTAAAATCACTGCTATCTGAAGATTAATATCCTAAGTCAGAGAATCAGCTTTCCCACCAAAACACGCTTAGTAAGTGCCCCAACAGACAATGAACTCATCTGTAAGGGGGTCTGGGGATACAGAACCCAAAATTGCTAATAGTAATCATTAATTTTCTTCGGCATTGAGTATTATTTTAAAATAATTTTGTTAATCTTTCCCATCCCATAATATTTCACTAAAATTCAACCTGAAAAGAATGCACCATGTTTTTACTGTATCAACACATATTCAGCACTAAAAAGAAGACAGCTGAAGGGTCTCACCCCTCTGCTCTTACTATAACCTCATGGCTTTAATGGAGAACAACATATTTTATACCTGAAGGAAAACTAATTCTAATTAGTTTCTAGGTTTAATCAGCAATTCTTTTCCAGCAACACTGAATCCACCAAAACTCAACTCTATCTTTACGCATGCACATACACACACACACACCACTAGTATCTGTTATTTTAACATTTTTAATCAACATTTATTTCTTGAATAGTTCATCGTTAAAATTTACTACATATTGCATTACAGAATAATAATTGGTAACCATGTTATACAGAGTATTTTTCAGCAATTAAGAATTCTAGAATTAAATTGCAAATATTAGCAAGAAAATAGACAGTTCACTCCTTGCTCGTATCTAATTATGAAAATTATCTATAAGAGTTATATGACTTATTTCAAATTCTATACAGTTAAGAAGTCAAAGCTATTCATAGTTATAAATTTGAGCTTAAATTATCTTAAATTAAATATTCTGAATTTAAATTATCGTCATGAATTTTATAATTAATTTTTATAATTTATATAAAACAAAAAAATTAGACCTAAATTTTAAAAACTGTATTTTTTTGAATCCATTAATTTTTAGTCACCTTTTGATTGGATTGACACTTACATGTGAAGAAATACAAGAGCTGTCCAGAAAAAATCCAGCCATAAATGCCTCTATTTTTCATATTACATGGCTGGATACTTTCTAGACAGCCCTCATATAGGTTACTAATTTTTCATTTAAGTTCTAACTAAGTAAAATAAAAATCATTGACCAAAGGTTATTTTAAGTTTTACAATTTAAATTAGTGGGTTTTCTAAACTTTGGTATAATTTTTGGTAAATGATTTTGTTTAAAAATTATAAATTTATAAATAATTATAACTTTTACTTACTATATTTGAGACACTTATTTTTATACCACAAAGAAAAAAATTACAGATCATACTATCTCCTCTTTATTTTACTGTCAATATATTTTATCATATATGAAAAGTGATCCTTGTATTCTAAACAGAATATATTGGCTATGACATTACATCCACTTTCTCCAATAGCATTTATAAAAATTTTCACAGTTAAGTATATAACTTATTAAGAAAATGTTAGTTAAGATTTGAAAGTACACTTTAGAAGTTCCTAGAATCACTTAGATATATAAATTTAATTTCTTGAAGACTTACTGAAAAGATTAAACTACTATAATAAAATACTTTTATAATGACAATCTTAAAAATCAATACAACAAACTGTCTAAATAGGAGAAATATTTCATGTTTCTGCTAAAGGTTCAATTATTTCTATATATTCTAAGATGAAATTCAGGTAAAACAAAATATAAAGTTGTTAAGAGTTCTTTATGTCTTTTACTTCTGTGAATTAAACACAAATTAGTGGCTAATGACAGTCAATATAGCTTCTCTACAACTATAAACAAAATAAACAATAAGTACCAAAAATAGTTACACTCCTCTCCATAGGAAGCCAAGCTAACTTTCTGGACAGAAGAATTGAAAATAGAAAGTACACCTCTACTAAGCACTGTGACATCTGAATGGAGAAAAAACTGCAAATGGAATTTATGGATGAGCCATTTTTTGAGAAATTCTACAACTATAAAAAATAAATAAACAATAATTTTACAAATATCCATACTCTCGCCAACCAAAATTCATAACAAATGGCATTCACATTACACATTCAAATTCACATAAATGTGAAACCATACTTGCTTTACTTTACGTATATTTATAAAAGAACAACTAGAGACAGAGTTAAAGGCAACTATTCACCACCTCAATGCCGTTCCCCGCTTCTCATGTCTTTATTAGCAGCCAGTATCATGAGATTGGCATGTAACCTCCTAATTCACTGTTGACATTTTTGTTTACAAATTTAAATAATAGAGTTGTGTTTTGTACATTTTTTTCAATTTTTATAAATAGTGTCATACTGAAAGTACTTGCTTTTTTCACTCATCATTATTTTTGAGACCTACTGATACATATGAGGGCTGTCCATAAAGTATCCAGTCACGCAATATGAAAAATAAAGGCACTTATGGCTGGATTTTTTTCCAGACAGCCCTCATATTTATATATACACTTCATTCCTTTTAACTACTATAAAGTACTGAGTCACATATACATACCACATTTTATTTATTCATTCTTCCACTGATAAACATTTTGGTTGTTTCTCATTTTGCACTATTACAATTTTTTTTAATTCATTTTTATTGTTAGACTTA
>PVJL010016924.1:0-19619 GCA_004026885.1 Lyroderma lyra | reverse complement strand
GGCAGTGTGGAGGTTCCTCAGAAAATTGGGAATGGAGCTACCATTTGACCCAGCAATCCCCCTTCTGGGGATCTACCCAAAAAACCTGAAAACCTTTGTCCGCAAAGACTTATGTACCCCAATGTTCATTGCAGCGCTGTTCACAGTGGCCAAAACATGGAAACAACCAAAGGTCCCTGCGACAGATGACTGGATAAAGCAGCTGTGGTACACATACACAATGGAATATTTCTCAGCTGTAAGAAAAGATGAAATATTGCCATTTGCAACAAAATGGATGAACCTGGAGATCATCATGCTTAGTGAAATAAGCCAGACAGAAAAAACAAGGAACTGTAAGACTTCACTCATATGCGGAATATAAAACTGAAAGCAACAGGAAACAAAAACTCATGGACACAGTTAATAGTTTAGTGGCTACCTGGGGCCAAGGGGTGAGGGGAAGGAGGGGGTGGGAGAGGAGGGAGGGGGAGTCAAGTACATGGTGATGGAAAGAGAACTGACTCTGGGTGGTGAACACATAACACAACACACACTGTGGAACTGTACACCTGGAACCTATGTAACTCTTATTAACCAATATCACCCCAATAAGTCTAACAATAAAAACAAAAAACAAAGAACAAAAAAAAGCAAAAGCTGCAAACTGCTCTGTGTGCCATAACGTGAAGCACAGGCACAGGTAACGTGCACAAACATATGGTTATGCAACACATGGAGACAAGCATGAAGAAAGCAATATGCATACACATGCTCACACACAGCTACACAGCCACGTGCAACATCCAGTTCTGCACACAGATGAGTGTGCTACACCGCTCTCTCTCTCTCTCTCTCTCTCTCTCTCACACACACTCACACACAAACACACACACACACACACACACACACACACAGCAACGGCCACAGCAGCGAAGCCTGATAACGTGCTGGTAGTTCAAGCCACCCTCCCGCCCAGGCAGGCCAGAGATTGCAGTGGGGTGGGTATCCCAAAGTGAGGAAGGCTCAGCTGTGGAGCCTCTGAGCATTAGAGCTCCTGGCCAACTGCCTGCTTTTCAGGAAAAGGTGGACATGCCCTCCCAACGGTCAGCCCAGGGGAGGGCAATCCACAGGGGTCTCACCCAGCCGTGCCACCCTGGGGCTGGGTAACCCTGACAAAAGCCCTGCCCTTGGAGAGTTGGTTTCCCTGCTATGCCACACAGAGTAGAGCCTGGAAGGCGTCTCCACTTTTGGGTCAGCCTGCAGCTTGGCTGTGGCTTCTCCAACCCACCTCCAGATCCCAGGGGAAGTAAGGGCTGGGCCCTCCCGACAGGCCCAGGGAAATCTATAAGCAAAGTTGGTCTCTCTGGCCGGGGAACAGCATTTTCAGGATGTGAATATTCTGATAGGACCTGCTGGTTCAAATCAAATTTACAAAGTGCTGTGGCCTTGGGCAAGTTACTTAGCTGGACTGAGCCTCAGTTTGCTCAGCAGTAAGAAGCGAGTAAGCACCCTTACCCTTAGGGTGCTACGAGGCACAGAAGGAGCAGATACACATGGCCACAGCAGCCCTATCGGGCACATAGCCCATGCCCAGTGTTTCTCAGCTGTCCCTGTTATGCCTATGACAGCCCTCAGCCCTCAGCACAGGACCCAGCAAGCCTTATCTGGAGACCCATTGGTTTGGCTTTGGTGACCAGGACGTACGAGAAGATCTGTCCACTCTCTTCCCTTCCTAATCAGCCTTATCTAGTAGTGGAGAAATCAGCCTCAATCATACTCCTAGGGAAGCAGAGAGGAGAGGTTGACACTCAACACCCAGCCTGTCACCCCCATACTGACCTCCAGCCACAGCCCGGCCAGGTGCAGGCGAAGGGCTTCTCGCCTGTGTGCCGCCGCAGGTGGGCCTTGAGATGGCTGCTTTTGGTGTACATCTTGCTGCAGCCGGGGAAAGTACATTTGTGCATTTTGATGAGTTCTGCTGCTGGGTTCTTAGGAAACTTCTGGCCCATGAGGAGGCCAGCAGGGCCAGGCCCCAGGGGTCCTGACCCAATGGGCTTGGCAGCAATAGGCACAGGGGCAATACGCACGAACTTGGAGGGCAGGTTCAAGTTTGAGGAGGGCACCACCTGGGGCAAGAGTGCGAAGGTCTGCCCTTGGATGTTGACCAGGAGCTGAGCTACCTTGACGCTCTCTGGGGCCTGCCCAGGGGAGGCAGGCTCTGTGCCTGATTCCTGCTTCACCTGCACAGGCTGGATCTGCAGCAGCAAGGGGATAGGGCCATCAGGCGCAGGCCCCCCACTCGGGCCCTGGGTGTCACCTGCACTGGCACCATCCAGGGGGGGAGCACAGCGCTCTCTCCCACCAGACCCAGGATGAAGGTGGCTTTTGTGGGGCCCGGCTGAGAGCTGGCCACAGGCCTCCAAGTCCTTGCTGTTGCTATCCGGGGCCTTCTTGACCCCAAGCTCCATGTTCTCCTCCAGAAACTCTTCAATTTCCTCCAGGGTGGGCTGGAAGGGCCTCGGGACATCATCGGGGTCACCCACAGGAAACTCAGGGAAGCAGAAATGCTCTCCTTTCACAGGTGCTGGTGCCCTCCTCCAGGCCTCCCAGGCCACAGGGCCACTGCTGGCCCCAATGCCACCACTGCCACCACTGCCCAGTGTAGCCTGGGACAGCAGGAAGTCCAAGATGTTGTCCTGGCCCTCAGCGCCCGGACCACCACTGTAGCAGGAGCAGAGGGCTTGTGAGTCAGGGCTGGCACAGGAGCAGAGGCTGGAGGCGTCGCTGTCGTCTTCTGAGAGGGGTGAGGGCAGCATGTGGTACACCCGCCCGCCTGCCAGCCTATCGCCCAGATAACTAATCGGGCACTTAGGTGACGAGAAGTTCTCGTCCACTGGAAGCAAGTGATCCACCATGCTGGCCTGGCCGTGCCAGTGGCGGCTGCAGAGAGAAAGAAGGGAGGGCCAGTCAGGAGGACAGCACACTCACCTGCCACCTCGTGGGCCTGTGACACTCCTCTCCACCACCTGCCCATAGCCTCCCATGGCCACATGCCTGGATCCTGCCTCCATCTGTCCCTTGGGAGAACTCTGCAAGTGTTTTCCAGAATTGCACCACCTGTTTGCAAGAGTACTCTCCAAGCCCGTTGCACAACCCGGGCACTTTTGCTTTCAAACAGATTTCCAGGACAATTCTGGTAAAGTACGTGCATGTGTCTGCGAACAATGGAGTGTAAGTGTGTGTGAGTCAGTGCATATGTTAGTAAGTTCTCTGCCCCCTGGAACAGCCAAGGGCAGGGAAACCCGTGCAGTTCGCCGGAGTCGCTGGATTTCTGAGGACACCTGACCTCAGCTTTATTCCTGTTAAGTCACTGGAGGGGGAAGGAGAGTGGCCACTGGGGCTTGGGTAGGGCTGCCAAATTGAGCAAACAGTAATACAGGCTGCCCAGTTAAATGTGAATTTCAGATTTTAAAAAGGGAACAACTTTTTTCCTAAATATTGGATGGGACATGCTTATATTAAAAATTATTTTTATCTGAGGTTAAAATTTAATTGGACAGTCTGTGTTTTAATCAAGTAGTCTAGTTTGTGGCAAATAATTAAAGACCCATTTTACCTACCCACAAGGGCCTCGTTTCTCCATCTGAAGGGGGCAGCTCGCCCCCCCTCCCCAGCTCTCAGACACTCAGGGCTCAGCTGCCTCCTCTGTGAAAGGAGACGGGGGACAGACCTGAACAAACTGACACTTTACTGAGGCTATACCACTGGGCAGACGAGACCCTGCCCACGGGCGCAACAGTGGGCCCAGAATCCTGGCACAGCTCTTACCTCATATGACTTCACAACCACCTAGTGGGCCAACAGAGAAGACCCCATGGTCTCCCCCCATGGAGAACTCACCACCTCGGTAAGGCCCAGCTAGCTCTTGTCTCCCCACTGGACCATGTTCTCCATGAGGACAGGCTGGGCTGTAGAATGTCCGCTGTGCCCCTAGTTCCCAGTGTGGCAGTTGGTGCCCAGGAGGGGGCTCAGAGAACGTCAACAGAGAGGAGAAGGGAAAGCTGCAACCTCTGAAGGCTATGCTAAGTCCGGTGTCCAAGGAGAGTCAACAGTATCAGGGCCACCTCTGCAGACCTTTGTCCCCATCCAATGACCATGGCTGAGTGTTTACTAAGGTTGGGGAGGGGAATGTTCTGCACCTGAAGGCAGAAATTTTCTGCTGCCTGACATCATCCCTGTACCCACCTCCATGTTTTGTCACCAGGGCCGCTCCTAGGCCTGGAACCCAGCACTGCCCAATGGTCAAGAGGCCCATCCAGAGGCAGATAACTCCCAGGGCTGGGGTCATCAACAGCTATCACCTTGGGCAAGTCCTGGATCTCCCCAAATATCAGTTTCCTCATCCCTTCCATGCCCCCAATGGCATAGGACCTGTGACCTCAGTTCCCCTCGTACCTGGGAAGCTTCACAGAGCTCCAGGAAACAAAGGTAGGTGGATGCCTTGGGCAGTCTGCACCCCCAGGGGAAGTTTTGCCAGGACATTTTGCTTTCAATTTAAACACTCAGCTAAGAACTTAAAAAAATGGGAGTTTGCAAATACACACTATTCAACAAATAAGGTGCTGAGAAGGAATTCAAGTGCCAGACAATGTAAAGGGTGATGGGGCTGACCAAAGCCCATAATTGGCTGGCCCTAGATCTCCCCCACCCCGATCAGCCACCCTCTGAGCAGGGGTCTCTGATCCTACCTCTACCATTTACCAGCTGGGCAACCTTGAGCAGGTGGCACAATGTCTCTGTCTGTCTTGGTCTGTTGGGTGGGGATATGCCAAGAGTGCCTAGTTCCTAGGTTGTTTTAAGAGTTCAATGTGCAAACATGCTGAACACTTACTACAGAGCTGGCACGTACTCAGGCGCTTGTCAATAGTAGTCATTAGGATTAGCCTCCAGATGGGGAAAAGTGGTCTCTCTGCCCCTCTGCTTTGATGCTAAGGAACCCAGGAAGAGGCCATGACTGGTGGTAAGGGGCAGATCAGGCCACGTTCCTGCCCACTTAAAACTCTCCCCTGAAATGTGACCATCAACTGATGATTCCATGACATCAAGGAATTACTGTTAATATTTTTAGGTGTGATGATCATACATTGGTGGTACATTCTTTTAAAAGGCCTTTCTGCGATATAAACTGAGATACAAAAAAGAAAATGATGTAAAAAAAAAAAAAAAGAGTGGGGGAAAAAAGTACAAAAGGATGGGGTGGGAGGAAACCTCCAATAGTTTCCCAAGGAAATATAACTCAGCCTCCTCCAGCAGCCAGCACCTGGGCCCTGCTCATCTCCCCCAGATCTCCCCTCCACACTAACTGTGTACCAGACTCACCAGCTTCATGGGCCTCAGGCCACTACTGCCCTGGCTTCCCTCTCCATGGATCCCTCTTCTCCCAGCACTCCACCTGGGAGACCTTATTTAGATCTTAGCTCATAAGTCACTCTCTGTGGGGGCCTCCCTGACCACCCTCTGTTACATCATCCCACATTACATTCTTCCTGGCAGTTGCCAGCAGGGAAACTATCTTAGTTATGTACTTTATTTGCTGTCCACCTCCCCACCAGAATATAAGCTGTTCTGACTGTTCAGTCCACAGCTATATCCCAGAGTCTAAAAAGGGATCTGTAAGAATTTGCTGATTGAGCCAGTGAAAGACGTCGCTGTGGGGAGCCGGGAAGAGGGTGGGGAGTCGAAGGAAGGCAGAATGGGACTTGGAGTAGAATCTCCAAGGTCTTAATGCAGGGCTGAGCGGCCTGGGCTGGACGCAGAGTACTGAAAGCCTAGAAGGGACACTGGCGTTAGAGAGAGGGCATGCCAGGGCGGGAGCCGGCTCCAGCCTCTAAAACACAGCAGCACGTGGCACGGCCAGGGGCGCAGGCTGCGTGCAGGGGGAGGGGACACACTGTTCTGGGCACCGTCCCCGACAGGCGACCAGACTCCGCCCCCTCCCCCGGTCCGGCCCAGCCTGCTGTTTATTCTCCCGGGGACACAGCGGCTGCAGGAACAGCATGTAATTGATAACGAGCCCAGCGTTGGCCAAGGGCTTGCCATTGGGTCAGCGTGCAAATCACGGGGGTGGCGGGAGGGGGCCGCCCTTCAAAATAAGAGTCTCTGCTACTCCTACCACCAGCAAACCCAAAAGGCGCGAGCCCGGCGTCCTCGCACCTATATAGGGAGGCCGAGGAGGCTCAAGAACCACCCGGTCCTTGGGGGAAAGGTGATTTGAGAGCTTTAGGCATTTGGTGATTTTTGTCACCCTCGGGGGTTGGGACAGAAAACAGCTCTTCCGTGACCTCCCACACCCCCCCCCCAGAGTGGGGAAAGGTTCCATAGGGAACAAACACCACAGTGGGGAGGAAAAAGGGAATCCTATAGCAAGGGAGGGTTGAGATGGTCTCTCCTGCTCCCGCCGCCGCCATCGCTCTGCCCATGTTCAGTCGAATGGGCCAGGGGACTCTGAGTGGGGAGTCGGAGTACGGGACGAGACGGTGCGGGTGTGGGCGAAGGGGTGTGAATTCATGTCCGGTGACGATAGAGGTGCGGGGCGCGGCACCCGGTGTGGTTGTGCGGGAGTGTGTTCGCGACGTACTCACGCGTGGAACCAGCGTGGGTGCCCGCGCCCGTGTGGGAACGTGAGTGGGAAAGGAAGGCGTAGGGAGCCTGCGCAGACCCCTCGGTAAATCCCTGGAGCACTGCCCGCTGGGCAACATGCCCTCTGCCCGCACCCCTTCCCACGGAGCCCAAGGCTGCTGACCGACAGTAACCCCTGCGCCACAGGCCCCTCTGTCCCCCGCCTCCCCGGCCTGGGCAGGCCCGTGTGTCCGCCTACTCGCTCCTCTCGCCAGGCCCCGCCGGGTGCCCGCCATATGGAAGGGGCAGGCCTGCAAGGCGCGCAGGGACACGCGGGGCCAGGCGCCGAGGCGGCGGCCCGGACCTGCGCCGGGAAAGGGCCGGCGGGCAACTGGGGATTACTCTCCCACGGGCTTGATCCACCTCCCCCACCCCGCCACCCGTCCCGTGCGGGGGCTCACTCCACGCCTCTGACACTTCCTCGGGCACGCGCGCGGAGCCTGAAACAACGGAGCGGGCGCCCGGCCACACGCCCAGAAGCAGGCCCGTGCCCCCCACCCGGAGTTCCGACCAGCCCACTGCGCGCCCGGGGCCGCGGCCGTGCGGCCTCGCCGCGCCTCTCCCACCTGAACTTGGCGCACGCCCGGCCCGCGGCCAGGCACCGGTGGTCCTGAGGCCCAGAGGGCTGGGCTGGGGGCAGCGGCCTGGCTCCCGGTCCGGCGGTGGCCGCGGGCCGAGCCGCGGATCCTGCGCTCGCACACTCGCCCGCGGGTGGCTGCGGCGGAGCTATAGCCCGCCGCCGCTCGCTCTGCGATCACTCCCCGCGGCTCACGTGACGCTGCGAGCGCAGCGAAGGCTCGCAGGAGGCTCGGCCTCGGGCGCGCGCCCCATTGGCCCGCGCCGCGCGTCACGCGCCCCGCCTCGCCCCGCCTCCTGCCCTGCTGCGAGGAGCGCTGCGCCGCCTGCGCGCGCCGGGTTCCCGAGCTCCGGGCCCTGCGCGCTCCGGCCTCCGGCACACAGCCGCCTCCCGGCTCCCCACCCAAAGCCGTCGCGTCCGCGTCGGTCCGCGTCTGAAGGTCGGTTCTTAGGTGAGAGAGTGAGACAAGCCCCCGGACCTGAGAGAAGCCCCAAGAGCGCTTCGGAATGCGGTACACGCGGGCGCGCGGGCGCCCTGGCTGGGTCTGCCCTCCACCCCGACTCCACCCACCGTCCTATGCCGCCGCTGCGTCTCCCCGTGGAGCGCCAGACAAAGTAGGGGGACTTGCCTTGGGGAACGTTTGTTGGAGAAATACGGTCCGGGCTTTCCGCTGGGCAATCACAGTTACCCTGGGGAAGGTGCGCGCTTGCTGCGGTGCCACCTGGGCTGGCAAGGAGGTTTGAGGAGCTTTGCTGAGCCCTGCCCCAAATCAATGAAAACCCGAGTCTAGGGGACTTGCCTGATGACTGAGCTGTACTTCACGGTCTACAGAGGCTGTTCACAGACTGCTGTGGTCTGCCCCAATTTCGGGATGCCTCACATTCCACGCAGAGTAGGAAAAGCTAGGCTCAGAGTGGCTTACCCAAAAGAAGCATGTGAACTGAGGGTGCCAGGCATCCTGCTGTGCCCTTTAACCGACACTGCTGTTGAATCCTCAGCCAAGCATTTTACAGATGAAGAATCAGACTCTGAGGGGCCATAGGGTCCTCCCTGGGTCACACAGCTGAGAAGGAGACAAGAGAGGATAAGGCATGGAGAACATCTTCCAGACAACCTGGGGACAGGAGGCCAGAGACCTCTTTCTTTGGAGCTTATACAAGTATGTCCTTTCCCCTCCTGGCCTGGAAGATGGAGAGCCTTTCTTCTGTTCTTCACTGAGGACACTGCTAGAGCAGGAACTCATAGCTAGGACTCTGAAATGTTGTGGGCCTGAGTCCGTAAGTCCACACCGTGGATCCTGGGGCCCTCCCTGGGCACCCAGTCTCCCAGGGATGCAGCTCCTGCTGACACCAGGAGCCAAACCCAGGCTTGGTGGGAGGGTTTCGAGGAGACTCAGTTGAGGGTGAGGAGGTGATGAGACACTTTGTACTGTTTGAACCTTTATGGCAGCCCTGGCCAGCACTGGCAAAACTGGTGGCATTCACCCATTTTCATAGAAGAGACAAAGGTCTGGAGGGTTCCATGATTCACTGTCTTGTCTCTGTGCAGGTGGTAGCCGGGCACATCTATAGCATACCTCTGTCTGTCCTGACTGCCATTGGTCCTTTGCTCCTCACACACGCAAGCCTAATGGTTGCCATCCACTGAGTGAAAACCACACCAAAAAGTCAGAAGAAGCTTGGAAACAAAGATACGAGGGCCGTCTGGAAAAAATCCAGCCATATCTGCCTCTATTTTTCATGTTACAGGACTAGACGCTGTCTGGACAGCTCCCGTACATCCACAGCAGCTTTGTTTGGTACACCATGAAGCTTCAGCTCATGGCTAGTCAGAAACTGAGGGACAGAGAAAGAGAAATACCAAATTATTTCACTTATATGTGGAATTAACAACAACAGATGAACTCATAGAAAAAGAGATCAGATTTGTGGCTACCAGAAGTGAGGGTGGGAAGTGGGAATTGGACGATGGTGGTCAAAAGTTACACACTTAGTTATAAGATACATAAGCACTAGGGATGTAATGTACAACAGAAGGGCTGCAGCTAACACTGCTGTATGGGAAGTTGTTAAATCCTAAGGGTTTTTGTCACAAGGAATTTTTTTCTCTTGCTTTTTATTATATCTATATGAGATGGTGGATGCTAACTAAACTTACTACGGTTATCATTTCACAAATATATGTAAGTCAAACCATTATATCGTATACCTTAAACTTATATAATGATGTATACCAATTAAATTTCAATAAAACTGGGACGGGAAAAGCTGTTGCTGCTGTTACAATGTGAGTCAGATCATGTCCCCTCTTGACTGAGAACATTCCAGTGGCTCCCAAATGACAACAGCCTGCAGTACCCTATAGCTGGGGTGTCCAACCCTTTGGCTTCTCTGCGCCACATTGGAAGAAGAATTGTGTTGGGCCACACATAGAATACACTCACACAATTGATAGCTGATGAACTAAAAAAGGATTTGTGCATAATTTTCTCAGTGCTTTAATAAAGTCTACAAATTTATGTTGGGCCACTTGCAAAGCTGTCCTGGGCCACATGTGGCCCATGGGCCACAGGTTGAACAAGTCTGCCCTGTAGGATCTGGTATCCCACTACTTCTCTGACCTTATCCTCTACTGCTCTCCCCCTTGCTCACAACATTTCAACTACACTGACCACCTTGTGGTTGTTCAAACACACCAGGCACAATCCCATCTCAGGGCCTTTGCTGTCATTCCTGCTGCCTACTTAATCTCTTCCCCCACAAATTACATGGCTCTGTCACCTCCTTCAGGGTTTTATTTAAATGTTAAAATTACGACAGAGACCTTAACCTGGACAGAAATCAGAAGGGGCTGTGGGAGGAGCTATGACACCCTGTGTCATGAGAGACCTATGGGAAGAACTCTATGTTTACGGCAGGACTCTGTAGTTGTAAACCCTTCCTCCTCCTCTTCCCCTCTATGAAGTACTTCTTCCATCTTCTTTTTGAGCAGTTTGTGCATGTGACTCATATGCTTCCATGTACCAGGCTGCAATCCTTTCTTTTTCCTAAATAAATCTTTTTGTGACAGAATACGTAGTTGACTTTTGTTTCATGGTTGACATTTTGGGGGCCCATCTGGGATTCCAGGGAACCAACCCTGACAGTTTCAGGGCAGGTGAGCAACCAGAAGCTGGTGCCCCACAGAGCCACTGGGCTCACTGCTCTCCAGCTTGGAGGCTCAGGCTGGGTCTTCTGGAGCACAGCTGCTGATTTTGCATTCTAAAGCTTTCCAGGCTTTATTCAGGAACTTCTTAGAGGGTTTGTTGTTGTTGTTGTTGTTGTTGTTGTTGTTGTTGTTGTTAAAGGGCCTTGCTTAGTTTTTAATGGTTTGTGAGCTCAGTTGACACTTTGGCCTGACTCCCCAGAGACACAAGACTGCTTCACAGAATTTCATGAGCTTTCTGATGGACTCCATCTGGAACTGGGCTGTTTCTGAAGAAACTGAGGCAAGGCTGCTCCATTGCAAGCTGTGTTTCATCAGCCTTTGACTTCTCTTCCTTGACATCAGGCTGTTCTACTAGAACTGGCATTTTAACTTCAGCCTATCGCTCTGTAATAGGCTGTTCTGGAGTGAGACTGGCTGGTGTCTAACCTGCAGGTTGCTCAAGCTACTCAGGCCATTTGGGGCCCTTATGCTAGAGAAAAGTTTCTAAAAGATGGGGATCTCAGTTATCTAAATATTTCAAGACTGTCCCCTCCAGGGACTTCAGCTGTAATCATGTTTAAAAGCCACAGTTACTCTTCATGTGTATATTGCACTAAATGGACAGATCTGACCCTATGTAATTCAGAATATCAATGGCCACCATGTTGAACCTTTGAGATTCCCAAACTTAGACTTTTCTTAACATCTAATGGGACAATATTAGCACTAAAACTGGCAAAGATGAACAAAATTCTTATATCAAGTGATAGTTTGAGGCTTCCAAATGGTACCAAGAATCTGAAGTTGCCCCTTTGCAAAATAAAGTTTTAGAATTAACTGGGCTACTGAACTTTTACAGAGAGAAAATATGGCTTCTGAAGCCTCATGCGCTTCGCCTCCAGTGCTGTCTTGCCTTTCCCCCCAACTCCTTCGTTTCAAGCTCTACCTCCGAAGCCATCTGGCTTCCTTGCCTCATCTCTGGTGCCATCTTCCTCTGAACGTCCTCTCGCTCCCTCCTCTGAATATATCAGTATCTGTCGTTTAAAGTTAAGCCCTTTGAGGACCCTAATAGACCTCCAATTTCATATGTCAACTTGACAAAAAGCTGAATTTTAAGCCATAGTTAAAGAATTCTCTAAGGTAACTGAGGATCCCCACACATTTGCTGAGGAGTTCCATGTAAGTTATTCAGACCTGTCAGCCTGGGCTTTCTGATTTATAGCAGGAATTGCCCAATGGAGCCATCCCAGGAGAGATTTAGAAAAACAAACCTCTAATTTTGGGGAAGAAGCTAGAGGACTCACTCAAGAACTTCATCAAGCAACTATAGTAGCTTTACCAAAGCCTGTTGATTGGAGCAAAATTCAGACTTGCTCACAAAAGTCTGACAAATCTGTTCATTATATTATAGTTGACTTCAGATCATTTATAAGGAAAATTCTGTTCTTCCTTCAGATGTTGACTCCACTCAGATAACCTTTAATAAAACTTTGCTATTAGTGGGCTGAACCGAGATCATTCCCTTTTAGTTACAAGGACCAGGATGAAATGGGAAACTATGTACACCTCAGATTTGGTTAATTTGGCCAATCAGCTTGCCGTACTCTACACAAGCCACCTAGAAGTAAGATTGCAGGGTGCTGACCATATTTTGCCATGTATAATGCACTCCCATGTATAATGCACACCTATGTTTTTGGTCCAAACTTTCAGGGGGAAAAAATCTTTCATTTTAATTTTTTAATTCAAATTGTTATTTGTTTATATTTAGGTATTTGTTTTTTTTATTATAAAGGAATTTAGCATTTATTTTTAACATTATGGTACAAGCAATTTTATGTAACGCTTTTAACTCATAAGCATAAAGAAAAGAATTAAAAACATTTATATAGATATGGAATTAGTACCACCCATGTGCATCCTTATTTTTCCCTCACAAATTTGGGCAGAAAAGTGTGCATTATATATGGCAAAATATGGTAGTTTTTGGCCCTGGCAAATAAAGGCCCTGATACAGGACCAAAAGTCTCCTGGCTTCTACTATCATTGCAAAGAGTGAGGACATTGGGAAAGGGATTACCACACATTTCAACACTTTGGGCACCTCAGCCTTGTCACCAGCCTTCCCAAGTTCTCCTAGTCTCCAAGGACAGGGCTCCATGGAACTACAGGGGCTTTGCTCAATTCCTCCCTCTTAATCAGTTTGAAGAAACTTTTCTTCAAATTGGTAGTGAGTCTATATCTATGTCCTTATGACACCAGCCCCCACCTCGGAGTTCAAATGGTAGGGATTTCAAATAAACCTCAACAGGTTCCAGTCTCTGAACCTACCCCTTTCGCTTAGGCCCTCTGAGAGATTCTCACCCTTTTCTCCATAGTTCCTCTACTTTGTTCATTTATTAGACCAAGACTTCCTACAGAAGTATCATCCTAGAATTTCTTTCTCCCAAAAGGGGGAAATAATACTAGAATTTGACGGTAGCTGTCAAAATACTCAATCAGGTGAACTAACCTTTTGACATCTTTTATTTGTTCTGTCTTTGAAGGCGCTGTAGCTGAATCTGGGAACTCTGATCCATTGACCCTACTAAATCAACTGCTGTCCTATTCATGGGCAAAATCTTCAACTGGTATTTGTCCAAATCCACAGTGTACCTCCTGTCAAGGTTCAAATAGATTCTTCAAAACCCCTTTCCAGGATTGATCAATATCCTGTAAGAGGTTCTTCAAGGTATAAAACCCATAATAGAAGATTATATAACTCAGGGCCTTATTATTCCTTGCACCAGCCCCTGTAACACTCCCAGTTTACCTGTGAGAAAGCCAAAGGGAGGAAGGTAGAATTTTGTCCAAGACGTCTAGTAATAAGCATTGTTATGCCTCAACACCCTGTTGTTCCTAACCCTCATACACTACTAACATCCATCCCAATTGGAAGTAAATTCTTTACTGGATTTCAGCGGTCCCCAACCTTTTTGGTACCAGAGACCCGTTTTGTGGAAGACAACTTTTCCATAAACCGGGGTAGGAGTCTAGGTGGGGGACTGGGGGGTACGGGGTAAGGGAGGGATGGTTTGGGGATAATTCAAGTGCCAGACACAGCTTAATTGTAACTTGCCACTCACTTACAGGGTTTTGACATGAGTCTGCAAGCAATTGATTCATTATGGTCTCTGTGCAGTCAAACCTCTCTGCTAATGTTAATCTGTATTTGCAGGTGCTCCCCAATGCTAGCACCACCCCAGATCATCAGGCTTTAGATTCTCATAAGGAGTGTGCCACCTAGATCCCTCATATGCACAGTTCACCATAGGGTTCAAGCTCCTATGACAATCTAATGCCACCACTGATCTGACAGGAGGCGGAGCTCAGGCAGTACTGCAGGTGATGAGGAGTGGCTGTAAATACAGACGAAGCTTTGGTCACTTGCCTGCTGCTCACCTCCTGCTCTGTGGCCCGGTTCTTAGCAAGCCAGAAACCAGTACAGTTAGGTCAGTAGCCCGGGGGTTGAGGTCCCCTGCTGTAATTGACTTATGCCTTGCATTCTTTATTTGCCTTGCATTCATCAGTTGATGAAGTAGCCAATACATGTTTGCCTTCACTTTGAAAGGAAAACAATCCACCTGGACAGTAATGCCTCAGTATTACTGAGAGCCCTTCTCGTAAATCCTTAAGGTGGATTTAGATGATATAAACTTCCCTAATGGTTCTACTTTGTTATATATGTGGAAGACTTGCTTGTTTGCTCTTTCTACAAAGTCTCCTCAAAGGAAGATGGCATCTACCTGTTGGAACTTTTGGCTTTAAAGGAATATAAAAGTCTCTAAAGAAAAAAAATTGCAATTTATCTAAACTCAGGTTTGATATTTGGGACATCTGATACTAAACAAGGGCTGCATCTGGACCAGGTAGGCTTCATGGTGTGCCAAATTTCCCAGAGCCCAAAAAACATCAATTCCAAGGTTTCCTTGAAGTACTCGACTATTGCCAAAATTGGGTCCCAAATTTCTCTTTTATGAAAAACCTCTGTATGTTTTACTGAAGAATGACAGTCCTGATCCAGTTTTATGGGAAGAAGAGAACATAGCTTCTAAAGACTCAAAAGAGAGTTTAATAAGCCCGCCTGTTTGGGGGCATCTCAATGTTCAGATTCTCTCTCTCTCTCTCCCACCCCCCTCTGAAAAGTAAAGGAATGTCATGGGGTACTCACTCCAAAACATGGGGACCACCGTAGGCCCTTAGGGTATTACAGTCAGCAACTGGACCCTGTGGCACTGGGATATCTTCCTTGTCTTAGAGCCATTACTGCCACTGTTTAAGGCCCCAGAGGAATTGCTGTGGGATCCCCTTTAACCATCTTTGTATACCATGCAGTAGAAACCCTCCTGAAGCTATCATATTCCGCGCCTTCAGTGAGTTGCCTGGCTTCCTATGAGGTCTTTTGTTAACTGCTCCTCACATCACTCTTTCTGGTAATAATAACTTAATCCAGTTACTCTTCTCCCTGATACCAACAAAGACCTTCATGACTGCTTGACACTGACATATCACCTCCTGACCCTTCATGATGAGCTAGAGGAGACTCCTGTGGGAAAAGCTGATTTCTCATGGTTTACAAATGGTTCCTATTTTAAAAATAAAAACAGGAAGCACTGATTATGCTATTGCAACCCCTTCCAAAGTCCTGGAGGCAGAACCTTTACCTGTGGCTAATTTAGCCCAGCAGGATGAATTATATGCTCTCATTCTGGCTTGTATTTTAGCCAAGGGCAAAACTGCCAACATTTATAATGCCAACATTTATAATAGATATGCCTTCAAAGTAGTTCATGGAAACAGTGTGGCTTCTTTACTTCCAGGAGAAATACAATTTAAAATGGCCAATATGTTTAGGAATTCTTGGATGCTATACTTTTACCTGCTGCTTTAGCTGTTATTAAGACCCCAGGGTATTCTAAACTGGACTCTCTGGAAGCTAAGGGAAGTCATCTGGCTCACACTTCTGCAAGGAATGCTGCCCTTAAAGGGACCAGCAGCAGTCAAAGCTCTGTCCTGGTCCAGAGGACTATTTCCCCAGTAGATAACTTGGAAGAACTGGCCAGAGCAGCCAGTTTATGGCTTCAGAAAAAAGAAAACAAGATTGAGAATTCAACAATTGTTGGTTTGATAAAAAAGAGAAAGCTCTGGTTCAGACCCAGTAACAACCGAGTTCTACCTGAGACTCTAAAGTCTCCATCCTGACTATTGTACATGCGTTGAATCATTGCCCCCCTGACAAAATGGTAGCGTTCATGAACTAATATTGGTGGGGAAATAATAAGGCCATGAGAAGTGCCTGTCTCACTTGTCCCACTTGTCCAAACTACAACCCGGGGAAGCCTGTTCACACTGTCCCTAGACATGTTAAATTGCCTAATGTACCATTTGAGGTTTGGCAAATAGATTTCACACAGCCCCTCCCATCTCACGGGCATAAATATGTTTTAGTCATGATCTGTTTGTTTTCTCACTGGACAGAAGCTTCCCTTGTCGACAGGCTGCCACCTCTTTTGCAGCTGAAGTCCTGTTAGAGAAGACTACCCCTTCCTGGGGACCCCCCCACCCCATACTCCATAGTGATGGGGAACCCATTTTACTGGCTAGATGCTTTTAACAAGTCTGCACTGTTTGGCCAGTTTTACATTTTCTCTTTGCTTATGACCCTCAATTTTCAGGTTTAGTTGAAATACTTCCAAATACCTTTGCCGACTGCATGGCCATTGATCCTTTATATCTCAGATTTAGCCCTTGTAGGTGAAAGAGACACCAAACACACACACACACACACACACACACACACACACACACACAGTCCCTCCAGCCTCACTGGAAGGACCCGTACCAGGTACTATTGACTAATCCCTGTGCTGCTGAACTCCAGGGTGTGGACTCTGGGACACATATGTCACATTTAACAAAGCCACCAAACCCTCACTGGGACTGAACACAGTCTAGTGACCTGAAATTAAAGCTAGCAAAAACGGAAGCAAGCGGCCTCTGAAGAAGACAGCTTTCCCAAAGCAACCTGAACGGGCCCGCGTGACTCTTCCTTACTGTGGCTTCTTTATTTCTCTCTCTTTTTTGGAAAAAAGACCCTTGTTTACATCTCTCAATCTCATAGGAAAGGGAAAACTTTTCCAATTATTGGATCTGGTGTCAAGAACTTTGATCTGTCCAGGACAATAATGACATTTGTTTCACTATAGGTTTGAGCTCCTGGTTTAGAATCACCATTTAGACAGTTTATTGTGTTGTTTTAAATTTTATGTTGTATTCTTCTTGTTATTAAGTTTTACACCCATTGCTCCTTATCCCTAAATATGAGCTGCGTTCGATTCATGTACCTCCCTCTGACATGAGACATGACACCCAGATGAGGTCCTTTGGGACACCGGGGGACAAAGGCTGCTGAACTCGGAAGGCCTGACTGTTGATCAGTGATGCGTTCAGAAAAAGATCTTGATCTGATAGGGGAAAAGGATAAAATTATGACAGAGACCTGGACAAAAGTCAGGGGAGGCCTGTGGGAGGAGCTAGCCCCCCTATGTCCTGGTGAGAGCCCTCCAGGAAGAACTCCCTGATTACATCAGAGCTCTATGGTTGTAGCAACCCCTCCCCTTGCCTTCCTCTTCCCCCCTATGAACTACTTCCTCCGTCTTTGTACCTGTGGCTTGTCACGTCTGCACGTGCTGGTTTGCAGTCCCTTCGTTTTCCTCAGTAAGTCTGTTTGGTGACGGCATACGGAGTGGACTTTTGTTTCACAGTGGACATTAAGGAGCCCTGCCTTAACCACCCAATCTCAAATGTTCACACTCTCCCTATATTTTCTGTTCCCCTATCCTGTTCAACTTTCCTTCTTGGTGTTTATTTCCTGCTAATGTATTGTATAGTTTCCATTTTATTTTGTTTGCTTTTTGTCTCCTCCAAAGAATGTAATCCACCCAAGCAGTGATTTCTGTCCGTTTGTACCCTCCTATCCAAGCATGCAGTAAGTACTCCACTTTTGAATTAATTTCTTTTTTTTAAGTTTATTTATTCTTATTTTTTGTTTGTTTATTTGGTTTTTTTTTGTAGTATGTGGGTAGCTCCCTGACTGGGAATCGAACCCAGCCCGCAGCATTGACAGCGCCGAAGCCTTAAGCCACTGCACCACCAGGGAGCTCCTGAATTAATTTCTGAAAGACTTAAAGCAAATGGTATCCTCTTGAGAGAAATTAAATAGGGCTGAGGAACCTACCCTAAATGGGTAAAGGAGTTGGTCATTGGAGAAATTAGAAGAGTTTTCCCCAAAGAGACCCAGAATACCCACAAACTTGTCTCTAGGGCCTGCCTTTGTACAGATGCCTCCTACTTGATTCATCCTCCCCCTCCCTCCAGCACCCACCTTGGCCTCATTGGCTCCATTCGTCCTTCAGAAATCATCTCACATCTCACACATAGCAGCCTTGTCCCCAGGCATGACAGGTCAGGTGTCACGTGCCTGTCCCTCACACACCCGCCTGGGTTGTAGTAGGGGCCCCATAAACTTGTGATGAGAAAATAAATGAGTAAGCGAATGAATGAATGGGGACACTGGCAGCCTAAGTAGCTGAAGTGACACAGCCTCTTCCCAGGCCATACCTAGGGAGAAAAGCTCTCCACGATAGTGGGGAGAATCTTGCCACGAAGAAGAGGGGGGACCCCAGTGTGCTCTTCAAAGCAGAGATGGCAAAGAAGAATAAACCTCGCTCTTCGGTACTGAAAATCTCTAAGGCACTTTGTCTCCAGACTAATTCCTTCCCTACTTCTTTCTACATCATCAGGCATAGAAGGTGCCCCACAAGGATAAAGCTCTGGTGTTCAAGTATGTTATCATTTCTGTAATATTTGCCTAGGAGACCATTTGGGCCCGGTGTTTTGCAGGGCGGCGATGTTTCCTCTGCCCTTAGACTTCTCCCACATTGCCAAGATGCTTCTAACTCTGCGCTCTGGTCTCTTTCGTATTCCAGCTTTCCGCTTGCTGTAGTCTTTCATTCTGAGAACTCGAGTCTCCCTTCAGTTCAGGCAAACGTTTGTCTGTCGTTTCTTCTGCCCCTCGACACCTGCATGGAGAGAGAGCTCACTCACGTGTTCGGGCCTCTGCTCAAATGCCACCTGATTGTGGACACTGCCCTGGACCACCTCATCTAAAGGAGCACTTCCACGCTCTCTGCTCACTGGCCTTGGTTTATTTTATTTCGTGGTCCTGATTTTATGTTCTTCACTTATTTGTTTGTTTATTGACCATGCCGCCCACTAGCGGGTAAGCTCCTTGAAGAACATGGACTGGGATTTTTATTTTTCTTCACTGCTGTATCCCCAGGACCTAGAACACTCCGGAAATATCTGTGGGCCGAACAGAGATCATTTCTGCTTTCTCCTTCTAAAGCTTCTAATAGCTTGATAGTGAGACTCTCTTCGAAGACATTCCTGGAGGGCTGGCACTGTCCCACAGCCGTGTAGTCGGCGACCTTGGCCTCGTCGTGTTTCGTTTAGCCATGCCCACACCCTCCCTGCTGCCCTCCTCCATGGCCTCCAGCCTTTCCTTCAACTCACACCTGCCCCGGGGTCTGAGTCCAGCCTGCCCTCAGTCAGGGAGCAATTAAAGGGCCCCTGTCGTGGCTGTGGTCTGGGCACAAAGGGACCACCTGAAGCCATCAAGCCCTGGGACCTCTTGCAGTGACTGACTTCTCCTCCCCCTTCTCAGATGGGAAGCAACCAAACCCTCCCACTGTCAGCTCCCCTGTCCCCAAGCCGGCCTCATTGGTCGCTGGCAGCATCCATCTCTTCTGACCAGCGGTTGTGGGCTCAGAAAGTGGTTTTGAGGTGGCCAAGCACCAGGAGAAGGCCAGGGGATCGGGCCGGGCAACAAATGCACTGCAGCGGGGCCACGGGCAGGGGCCTGGACCCTTTCCCCATCACGCCGGTCCCTGCAGTTTATGTACAGACAAGAGGTCAGTTTTGTCCCTGCTCCGGGGATGTCCAGCCCCAACCCCCCCCCCCCGCCCAAGGCACACACAGCTCCCAGGGCCCTGAACAACAAGGCTGTCAAGAAGAGACCGGAACGAGGCCTGAGCCCCAGGAGCCTGTCTTCCGAGTCCTGCCTAGCAGTCAGGACTGAGTCCTGAAAGGCTCCAGG
>PVJL010016923.1:0-19623 GCA_004026885.1 Lyroderma lyra | reverse complement strand
TGAACAAGTTCATATCAGATATATGTCACCCTTTTATCTCTGGGTCCACATGGATTCCTGGGAAGAGCTGTCAGCTCAGTACTACAAACAGATTCCTCATATTTGTTCTCAGGAGAGGTCCCATGTGTTCTGCAAGAAACAATGTTAGCACCACAGTGGAGATATGTGACAGGGAGCACTGAGATGTATATTACTAAACTCCTCCCTGATTTCCTTCTGGATCCATAGTTTTCAAGCTTCTCTGTAGTGAGATTTTATGGGGAGAATGCAAAAATCCCAGGAGCAGCCTCTGGGTACTTCCTGACTCTCTGGGACCTGATGTTTAACAAGCACCATCCATGATCTTGATGGTCAGAGAGAAAGCCTGTTTTTATCAATTCTCTCTGGAAAGAAACATATTACTTTTCTTACCATTTTAAGTAAAATTTCATGTTGAACACTTGAATGGACAACAAAAAGTACCACTGAGTGAATTTATCTGCTCACACAAATAGTGATAAGATTTCGTGCTGTGATGATTACTTGCTCAGTACACTCACACACACAATTTCAAACACACACACACACACACACACACACACACACACACACAGAATTTCACACAAACACACATGTTACAAAAAGATAAAAACATTCACAAATAAGCAATAATACATAAATATGTTCTGAGTGCATGTAATCTCCTCTAAAATGTGTCAGAATAAATTCGGCATAATATGTAGTCTACAAAGTTCCCAGGGCAAACTGTACTTTCTCCTAAAATTGTTATAACCTATACTTCAGAGGTGATATTTTACTAGAATTTGTTTTATTTTCACCCACTGTGGTAACAATTGTTATAAATAAAATTATTTTTATATCTTCTAAAATAAATACCACAAAGTCAACATTTATCAACTCATATAGATAATAAAAAAGGAACAATGAATAAAAAGTGTGTGTTTCCTTCTTGTGCTAAATACTTCTAGTATATACTCATTTAGCTGCATTCAAATATACCACACAGCAGTGTTAAACTATAGTCATTATGTGGTCCATTCCTCCCTAGTACTTACTTACCAGTAATTGGAGTTTGCACCTTTTTAGTTTGCTTGTTTCTGTTTTGTTTATTTTGTCCTTTAAATTCCACATATAAGTTAAATAAAATTGCATCTGTCTTTGTGTGTCTGATGTACTCCTCACAGCACAATATCATCCAGGCCAATTTATGCTGCCACAGATGTCAAGAACACTTTCCTTCCACTGACCTAGTAATAACTTACCTCCTCCTTATCTATTTATTCATTGATATATCCCCAGGTTGGTTCCACATCTTGGCCATTGTACACAATGCTGCAATAGACGTATGGATGCACATGTCTCTTCAAAGTACCATTTTGCATTTCTTCAGATATATACCCAGAAGTGAGATTACTGGGTCATTTTTGTTTTATGTTATAAACTTTGTTTTATAGTCTATTTTCTCTGGTCTAAGTAACTGCACCCAGCTTTTTCTGGCTTGCTTCCATTTTCATGAAATAGCTCATTTCATCAATTTACTTTCAGTCTCTTTGTGCCTTTAAATCTGAAATGAATCTCTTGTGGGCAGCATTTATAAGGGTTTTGTTTTCTTATACACTTAGATAGTTTTTGTCTTTTGAAGCATTTAATCCTTTTACATTGAAAGTAATTATTGATAGATATGTAGATCTTGGCATTTAATTATTCATATTCATGAACTTTCTTGTCACATTAGGTGGTGAACTTATTATACATCAAGTTGACAATGCACTGTAGAATTGTATGCCTGAAACCTATGTAATCCTTGCTAACAGATGTCACCCCAATTAAAAAAATAAAAAGAAGTTCCTCTATCATTCCTTATAATACGGATTTGGAGGTGACAAAATCCTTCAGCTCTTTCTTGTCTGGGAACTCTTTGTCTGTCCTTATGTTTTAAATAATAGCCTTGCTGGGTGCTGTAGGTCCTTCCTTGTTATCAGTTTGAATATTTCATGCCAGTCCATTCTGGCCTTCAAAGTGTGTGTGCTTTGAGAAATCAGCTCACAGTCTATTATGAGAGGTCTCTCTTAAGTTACTAGTTTGGCTTTTTAATCAAGCATCTAGGAGTCTCTGTTTCTTTTCCTTTCATATTTTAATTATGATGTGTCTTGGCATAGGCTTATTCGGGTTCTATTTTTTTGGAGTTTTTGCATGTTTGAGTCCTATATATCTTATTTCCTTTGCCAGGTTAAAGACACTTTCAGTCATTACTTTTAAAAATAGTTTCTCAATCCACTGCTTTCTCTGTTCTATTTCTCGTATTTCTATCATGGGAATGCTTTTATGCTTAATGTTGTCCTAAAGGTCTTTTAAACCTTTCTCATTTGGTGGAGGGGTGGATTTTCTTTTTATGTTCACTCTTCTGATTTGGTGTTTTCTATTACCTTAACTTCCTAATCACTGATTTGACCATCTGCTTTATCTAATCATTTGTTGGTTTCTTCTGGTGCATTTATTTCTGTTATCATTTTCTTCACTCCTGACTGCTTCTATTGTATGGTATCTATGTTTTATCTTATGCTTGCTGAGTTTTTACAGTTACCAGACATACCACTTTAAGTGTGACAATAAATAACAGTACTGTCCCATTTCAAATAGAACATATGGTCAGCCTAGTTTACTGGGCTAAATTTAAGGTGTCAGTAGGATGACCCTATGTACTGTTTGAAATGGGACAATACAGTTGTTTTCTGTCCCATTTAAAATGGTACATCTGGTCAGTCTCTATTAGTTAAAGTACTCACTGATTGTCTTATAACATTGTTTAAACTGTATTTGATAGGATCTTTGCCTCCATTACATTTAATTCTTTTCCTAGTGTTTCTCTTATTATCTTATTTCTGATGTATTCTTTAGTTTACAATTTTGACTGCCTCTCCGTGTTCTTTTTCTATGTATTTGATAGATTTGCTATCATTTATTATTGTCAGATGTACTTATGTAGTAGGTACCCTGTGGGTACTTGGTCACCTCTGCCTGGTTCTCCAAGAGTATCTCTTGTGTGGGCTGTGTGTTCCCTCTTGTTATAGTTGAAACTTGATTTCTAGTGGTAAGTCAGTAAGTGGGTGAGATTGACCATCATCCAATGTCTGTTGGGTTTGTCCAAGTCTGCAATTTAAATACTACATTATGGTAGGCTTGCCTTACTGACATTCACCTCAGCAGGCTTCTTTGCCTGTTTCTACCACCCTTTCTGTGTGCCACTTATGGTGCTGAGTGGTGCCCTGCTGCCATGTGAAGCAAACCACCAAGTATGTTGTTTCTGAAGCTTCTTGGGAGGGATTTTGGTGCAGGCCCAGTTCACCCACTGTCTATGACTTACCAGGGACTCTCTGGTAAAAGGTACAATATGATCTGTGATTGTTCCCTACCCGTGCTGGTCCTGGAAGTGTGTGGGTGAGGCAGTTCTGTGAACTGAGTACATCTGCCACCATTACAGGCCTGAAGTAGCTTCTCAAAAATTCAGCACACCCTGAAGTCTGATACCACCTGCCAATTTCCATAAGACTCAGTCACTGATAAACCTAATGGGGTACGTGAGTTAGGCGAGGCAGGGTTTCATGGAGTCTCCAGATGGAGAGAGTGTGTTCACCAAGTTAATATAAAGTCAGGTTGGTGCCACTGCTCATTTTGGAGCTACTTAGCATAAGTCTTCACATCCACCAAGGTTCGTCACCACCCACCTAGTGCTCAGAAACCCTGATAGTTATCCAGCAATAGTAGAATGTGCAAAATGGTGGAGCTGGTGGCTCACAGAAAATGTGTCTTGAATGATGGTGGAGTTGGATGGTGCAGGATCCCAGCAAAGCTCACTAGGACAATCAGATATAAAGTAGGGTTCAACCCAGAGATAATGGCCCTTACATACTTCATGCACAGAAGGCAACACCAACAAAAAATGATGATTGTTTCTCTAATTCTCACCTAGAAACCACAAAACTCAGTCTCTCTCTTCATACACCTGTGACACAACCAAAGTCACTGTCCCTCTGCTGTGGTCCAGAAAGAGTGTCTCTGAGTGAGTCATTCTGTGTGCAGGCAATTTAAAAAGACATCTGGATTTTCTACAGCCTTTTATCTCACCAGAGTAGTCAGAATCCTGACTATTTTGCACAGCCAGGTTCTATGAAAGCACCTTTTCATCACAACGGTACGTTGAGGCACATAGAGTGCTATGAGGCTGGGGTCCCTTGCTCTTCAGGGAGAACTTCCAAGGCCAACATATCCCTCCTAGTTCTCAACCACCACACGAAGATTCAGGGCCGGCCCATTCTGCATCTTCTTCCTTTCTATCAGTCTCAACATGGCTTCTAATTTATACCCTTAATTATTGAACTTGTGTTCAGCCAGTTCTCAGGTGGTTGTCCACATGTATTGTTCTGTAATTTAGTTGTAATTTTAATGTGTTCATGGAAGAAAACAGGCAGAGAATTTATCTATTAATACTTCACCATCTTGGTTTTTTAGATGTTTATACCTTTTTATTATTCTCCAGTTGTCCCACTGCCTAACCTCAAACTCTGGTAACTACACATAGAACTCATTTTTTTATGAGTTTTAGTTACACATGTAAGTTAGACCACACAGTACTTGCCTATCTCTGCATGATTTACTTAGTTCACCATTATGCCTGGAAGGCCCATTGATATTGTTGCAAATGGCAGGATTCTCTTTTTTTAATATGTAAATAGTATTCCAGTATGTATATTTTCTTTATGTATTAATATGTTAAAAGACTCAGGTTGTTTCCATGACTTGGCTATGGTACATAATCATTTGGTAAACATGGGAGTGTAAATCCCTATGCAACATAGGGATTTTGTTTGTTTTGGATATTACCCTGAGGTAAAATTGCTGGATAATATGGTAGTACCATTTTTTTTTCATAAATCTCCATTCTACCTATCAGAGTGGCTGTAAAAATACACATTCCCACCACTAAGGCACATGGATTCCCTTTTCTGCACATCTTTGCCACCCTTTCTTACATTTTTTGTTGTATTAATACACATTTCTCAATGTTTTGAGGCTGTTTTTTGTGTTTTTGTTGTTGAGTTGCAGAGGCTTCTTTAATTATCTATATGTTATTTTACTATCAGATATAAAATGTGCAAATATTTTCTCCCATCTCATAGATTCCTTTAACTTTGTTAAGTGTATCTTTTTAATGCACACACAGTATTCAGTTTTTACTAATTTGTCTTTTAATGTTCTTGTTGCCTATATTTTGATATCATACTAAATTAATTACTAACAATTTAATGTCATAAAGTTTTATTACACAGTTTCCTAAGATGTTTACACAGATAGCTTTTACATTCAGGTCTTTAAAGTATTTTGAGTTAATTTCCATATGTGGTGTATGATAAGGTTCAGTTATATACTTTTTCAGGAAAATAGTCAGTGATTCCAACACCATTTATTGATGATACTGCCCTTTACTCAGCAGTTTTCTGATCAATGCAGAAAAAATTGATTTCCCCTAAAAGATTATCAACCCACTAGGAAACTGTTTTATATAATATAGACCATATATGACAAGTGCCCACATAACTTTATTCTTAATGCTGAAAGATTAAAAGTTCTTTTGTGGTCAGGAGAAACATAAAGATGCCCAAGCTTGTCACTCCCTTTTAGCATAGTGCTGGAGATCAAAAGAAAAGCAATTTAGGCCTCAAAACTTCTCTCATCTGCTGCAAGTTAAGTCCTCTCTATGGTAAAGATTTGGAAATCTCTTTGATGGCTTACTTCCAGCTCCCTTGCCATGGCAACACTCAGAGGCAAGTTCTATAGCTGCTGGTGGGGATAGGAGGATTTTCTCTTTACTCAGGGAAGACAATGAGTGCTCAGTGGAGAGTGTGTGGCAGCTTCAAATCTCTTTGGCTTTTGCCCTTTCCATACAAGGAAAGGCCAGTCAGGATGGGGCACTGACTGACCCAGGGTCTCCAGTTTTGCTGTGCCCAGCACACACCAGCTATCTAAAGAGTGGGGATTTGTGGAGTGAGTCCTGCCTCTCCATGGCATCTTTCTGGAGCTTGACCTCAGCAGCATGCCTCTTGGAGCTGAATGAGAGACACTAATGTTTTGTCCCTCTGGGAGCATATTCTGACCAGGAGCTGTGCCTATGGATTCTTGTGCTCTGGGCTGCCCCAGTCTGGAATGTGGTTTCCATTGTATAAGCTAGAATATGAAAAAATTGGAAGTATAACTTGGTTTCAACATTTTCTGGACATTTTCTGGAATGGTTGTTTCTTTATGTGCTATGTGCCAGCAGGTCCATTTTCAGACACTATAAATATTTTTAAATTAATTTCACCATTTTCTCCATGAATCTTGTCTATGTAACTCCTCAGGTTGTCATGTGGGGTGTTGATTTCCTGTCTTTCACGTTTTTTATTGTAATTAAAGCACTTCACATGCAATCTACCAACCTAACAAATCATTAAGTATACAATACAGTGTCATTTTCTGCAGATGATACATTGTACAGGAGATCTCTGGAATTTGGTCATCATGCATAATAGAAAGTTCACACATATTACACAATGCTTTCAGTATGCCCCTGACCAGCCCCTTGCTGCCATCATTCTACTATGTGTATTTTATAAATTTGAATATTTTACATATACCACATAACTGACATCATGCCCTATTTGTCCTCCTGCAACTAGCTTACCACACAATGTCTTCAAGTTCATCAATAAATGACTATATGTTAGAATTTCCAGAAGTTGTTTGCACCTAGTAGCTCCAGGTAATTTAATTCCTCTATTAGTTTCTTGGTTGTGTTTCTTCCTTGGCATTGGGGATGAACTTTTGTTATCCTCACAGAGAAACTCTACTCCTTATCATCAGGTTGCATCCCCACTTATGCTTACCTGATGGCTGTTGGTGTGGTTTGTGAGTGTTACAATTTGACCTGTGATGGAGCCTTGTTCTAAGGCAGGAATGTGTCCTGGGACTGAGTTCTATTTATCCAGGTGTTCTTTTTTCCATTTAATAACAAAGGCTGGTCCTGATCCATGTTTCTGTTCCACTCTGTGGTAGATTGTCTTTTGTGCAGGTTGTGACCTCCCACTCATACAATGGTTGCTTTCAATGTTTTCAGCTTTTAGTTATCTGACCTTTTCATGCACATTGTTAGGTTTATTCTGTAGTGGAGACAATGGAGGAGGTGTGGACACTTGCTGGCACAAGACATTGACTCTTCCACAGAATGTGGAACTTAAGACGGGTGGGAGCTGATATGGATTCTCCCCAATCTTGAGAGACCAGCAAGAGAGGGTCAGGATTCCTCTCAGTCTGTGCACCCTGGTGGATTTACACTTTGATTCTTTGGATGATGACTTTTTTAAATGATTGCACGATTCTTGTGTAAACAGTATTCACCTGTGTCTGTGCCACATGGAGACCCCTCACACAGGAAAGATGATGTGTGGTCCCCGTTATTACTAATAACACCATATTTCCAGATTTTGGGTGTATTCTCTGTGCTGTTACTTATATGATATATTGAAATAAGTTTATTGATTTGCATTTTGTGGAGCTGTCATGTTATTGTTGCTATGTATATTTTAAGAATAGAAACTATATTTCCTCAGCTGTCTACAACTCCAATCTGAGTAGCAACTATCGGTATAGTAGCCAGTAACTGGGAACACTCCAAAGACCCAGTGACACGTCAATGGAAACACAGTAAATGTGTCCATTCATTGGAAGAAGACTCAACACTACACAAGTGCAAACCTTATTCACACTGCACATTAAGATTATAACTATGATGCTGAATATTTAAACAGTTCAAAGCATGTGAAATGTGATTCCATTTCTATGAACAAGGGAACATAAAAGCCAATGTGAGAAAACACAAAGCAAACAGGAGTTGCTTGAGGTCAATGTGAAATTAGGCTGGCATAGGGAGGAATGGCAAATGAACACAGGAAGCACCATGGTGAAGGATTGGTCAGCATTTGATTGTGGTGATGTGGGGAAGTGAACACACACCAATGCTTATGCAGATTAAATGCTCAGCATTGAGTGGTTTATTACATTGATGTGGGCTGTAACTGACATAACTGTAGCACAATTAAGTCAGTATATGAAAATGCATGTATCAGAAGAGAAAGTTAGAGACACAGATAATGACACTGCACATTGTACAGACTCCTGAAAATACATGTGCGTGATCCTGATTCTCTTCATATGTTCTCAGTAAAAAATAGAAGGCAGCAAATCACACATGTCCTTATTACAGAAACAAGATCTGCAGAACTCACTGGGCATGTTCTTTGTTTTCCTGGAGTTGGTTGTGAGAAGCATTGGAATCCAGAGTGCAGAAGTAGGAACAAATAAATTTACTCTTATCAGATATATACTCACAGCTCCCTGATACTATTTGTACTTTTGCATCTGTGAATTCAAGGTAAAACTGATAGTTATATCATGAGTTATGTGCATATGTAAAAATGTAATATGATGATGGGTACTAAGTATTTAAATCAGAACATAAAATAATAAAAATTATATTTTTCCAAATGTTCTCATTGCCATTAATTTGCTCAAGGGCACTCACATCTAAATTGAGGTCCTGCCTTCTTTGTATATTCCAAAATTCAAAGACCCATTTATAGTAGAAGGACATGCAAATAGAAGATTTTATGCTGATGAAAACCATCCATGACTCAATATTGTAGCTCTGGGGGAAAAGCACCAGCCCTAGCCCCAAGTTTTCCAGGTGTCTCCATTCCATGTTCAGGAGTGAGCACAGATGATGCATCATAGAGTTTGAGCTGAGCCAGGTTTTCTCATTGCTACTTTATGAGGTAATTTATGGAGAACAACAGACACCAAATTAGGGGCTGAGAGTAAAACATAATATAGGGCAGTTTCCTAATGAGAACTATTCTTTGTTTGCAAGTATCTGGTGTAAAGTGCATAAGGTTGGTTCTGGGAAAAACTTTGTAGAGCCTAGGGGAGGGAATATTTGAGAGTCTGCTGTGCAGCCTCTGGATTCCCATTCAGTAGCTACTGGATGATCTGGATCCACCAGCCTCCAGGGAAAGCACTGGACTGCATTGGTCAAATTAATACACATGAAAGTAGTACATACTATGACAATTCTATGAAAGGCCAAATCACCATCTCCACAGACAATGCCAAGAACATGTTGTATCTACAAATGAGCCTGAGGGTTGAGAACACCTTTTTGCACTATTGTGCAAGAGACAAAGTTAGGGTAAGTCAGTTTGAGCACAGATACAACCTTCTCTGCAGAAGACAGAATTACTGTACTGCAAAGGGATCTCAGAACACCAGGGGACTCTCAGAACCCACTGAGCACAGAGAGCAGCTCCAGGAGCAGATGATGAAGGTTAACAGCTGATTATCAGTCACAGTCTGGGGCTTTTGTTCATATAGGTTTTTCCTGTGAGATCCTCTCTGGGTCACAATTATGGTGGTTTGTTTGTTTGACATAGAGTGTTATATTGGTTTCAGGTGTACAGCATAGTGATGAGACATTTATATAACTTACCAAATTCTTTTTCTGTTACATCTGATTCCCCTTTGATATCATATACAGTTAATAACAATATCTTTGACTGTATGCCCAATGCTGCACTATACATTTCTGTGACTATTTTGTGACTATGAATTTATACTTCTTGAATTCTTCCTTATTTTCACTTACCCCTCCAGCTCTTCTCCCATCAGCAAAACAAATCTAGTACCCATCTGACACCACACAGTTATTGCAATATTATTGACTACATTCTCATCAATCTAACTATTGCTTTATCAACCTAACTATTGCTTTGTAACTATCAAACTGAACTTTTCAGTCCCTTCCCATTAATTTACTCATTTCCTCAACCCTCCTTGCGTCTGGCAACAAATCAAATGTTTCTATTAATATATCCCTTAATTTGTTTATGCTCCACCTGTTTATGTTCTATGGATTTCACATATAAGTGACAAAAATTGGATCTTTCTTTCTCTGTTTGAGCCTCTATTCAGTGCAATACCCTCTACATCTTTTGAATAAAGTTATTAATTTGGGTTACTTAAAAATAATTGTTGATAGATATGTATTTATTGGTATTTTATTACTTATATTTTAATCTTTTTTCCATCTTAAAGAAGTTCCTTTAATATTCCTTGTAGTACTGGTTCATGGTGATGAACTCCTTCAGTTGTTTCTTGTCTGGGAAGCTGTTTATCTGTCTTTCAATTTTGAATTATAACCTTACTGAATACATTAATCTTAGTTGTATATTCTTAGATGTTATCATGTCGAATATTTTCTGCCAGTCTAGTCTGGCCTGCAGTTTCTGATGAAAAATCAGCTGAGAGTCCTATGTGTGCTCCCTTATAAGTTACTACTTGCCTTTCTCTTGCTATTAAAATGTTCTCTTTGTCTTTAAATTTTGCCATTTTAATTATGATGTATCTAAGTGTGGACCTGTTTGGGTTCATTTTCTTTGGGACTCTGTGCTTTCTGGGCTTGCATGGCTATTTTCTTAAACAAGTTAGAGAAGTTTTAGTCATTATTTTTTTAATTAAGTTCTCAATGTCTTGCTGTTTCTCTGCCTCTTCTTGTATGCCTATGAAAGAAATTTTGTTACTGTATATTGTCCCAAAGTAATCTTAAAATATCCTAATTTCTTTTGGATTCTTTTTGTTGTCATCATCATTGTTGTTCCAAATAGGTGTTTTCTGCTGCCTTATTTTCCAAATCACTCATTTTTCAAAATGGTTTCTATGTTTCTCTTTATAATTGCTGGTTACCTTATAACTGCCAACCTGTCTGGGCCCTCATGCATTCCCCATGACATCCTAAGGAAGGAGCAAACTTGGAGGCCATGTGGCATAGAATACCTAAGAGACATAACTAATCCTTTCTCAGGGGTTCTATTCCTCCCTCACTTGCATACCTCACATCACCCTGTGTGGCCCCAGAGGATGGTTGGTTAGTCAATGACGGGTAAGGGTTCTCAAGGAAGGAACAACCTAACACAGGCACAGTCACATAGGGGCCATCAGGAGCTTGGGCTCAACAGAGGTGAGGAAAAGAACCTCACCCTTTCTGACATTAATCGCCTACCCCTGCCTACCTTGTATCCCCCATTGCTCCAGTTATGACCTGAAAGAATGGTCATGCTTCCTTAGAGATGATTTAGATACTGATTCAACCTCCTGGGGTGGTTTCGGTACACAGAATCCTTGGGGCTATATGTTCTCATAGGGACACAGTACATGTTGGAACACAATGAGCACTTTTGGGAAAAGCAGTCTCCTAGGCAACGTAACTCACAGACCACAGGAAAACCGTTTCACTTCCTTGTATGTCCATCAATAAAAGTATGTGTTGGCCCAACTCGGGGCTTAGTTCACAAGGCTGGAGTCCCTTGGCCCCAATTGAAAGATATTTTGGCTACTGTCTTTCATCACCTTGTGCCACCTTTCCTGTTTCCCCATCACCCGTGTTGTGTGAGATGAGACATCTGGCATCCAACATGGGGTTCAAGAAAGAAGGTCAATTTAGAGTTGAATTAGGAGGTTCATGGCACAAGGCCTGGGAGGGTATTGTGTGAAACTACTGAAGGTAGGGAACCACCCAGGGATCCACCAAGGTAGTGGGGAATTCAAACAGCCAGCACAGGCCTTATATCTTCTTGCTTAAAGAACTTTTTAAGGCCAGAGAAACTCAAATGTCAGGCCAGAGACTAGAGGAGCCTCTAAAAACAATTGAAACACATTGTTAATGGTTCCAAAACCTGGGGACATTAGATTTAAAAACATGGGGAAGATTTGGTACAGAACTCTGCAGATCGCATCATAGAGGGGTTCATTGATGGTCTAATGGCTAGGATTCAGCACTGTTACCACCATGGCCTGACTAATTCAGTTGGGACAGCATGAGACAATCCCAGGGTCATGGGTTCAAGCCCTTAGCCTGAGTATTACAACCTGTAAAATCTAACTTTTCAGATTTTTATATTATTCATTATATAGATATAAATGAGGATTGATGGTTAGGAAGAGGTCATTGGAAAAGTACCCATGATCAATTAGAGATTGTGAACAGGCTGTTGACCAATTAGGAAGAATTTCCTTAATAGCATGGGAAAAGATAGAAATGGAGGATAAAGCCCCAATGTCATTTCAAAAAATATTAGAAGGTCCTTGAGAACCATTCTGTGAACTTTTTGCCCAGTTACAGGATGCTATAAGCAAACAAGAGACCAATATACAGGCAGCAGAAATAATTTTACAAATTGTGGCATATGATAAAGCTAATGATGACTGTAAAAAGGCGATAGGAACTATGAACGAAGAAATGGATACGATATGATACATATGTTTATGTCAGGGAATAGGCACAAAATAATTGAAATCTGCCATGCTTGACCAAGCCGTGACCAGATTTAAAATAAATAAATAAATACAATTTCCAACACCTGCTATAATTGTGGAAAGCCGGGTCATTCTAAAAGTTATGTGGAGAGAAAGGAACTCTGGTACACTGTTGGTGGCAGTGCAAACTGGTACAACCACTGTGGAAGCCAGTGTGGAGGTTCCTCAGAAAATTGGGAATGGAGCTACCATTTGACCCAGCAATCCTCATTCTTGGGATCTACCCAAAAGACCTGAAAACCTTTGTCCGCAAAGACTTATGTACCCCAATGTTCATTGCAGCGCTGTTCACAGTGGTCAAAACATGGAAACAACCAAAGTGCCCTGCGACAGCTGACTGGATAAAGAAGCTGTGGTACATATACACAAAGGAATATTATTCAGCTATAAGAAATGATGAAATATTGCCATTTGCAATAAAATGGATGGACCTGGAGATCATCATGCTTAATGAAATAAGCCAGACAGAAAAAACAAAGAACTGTATGACTTCACTCATATGAGGAATATAAAACTGAAAGCAAAGAAAAAAGAAATGAACAAACAAATAACCCATGGACACAATCAATAGTTTAATGCTTATTTGGGGACAAGTAGGATAGAGAGGGGAGAAAGGGGAGGGGGTGGGAAAGGAGGGGAGGACGCTTAATATAAGGTGATGGAAAGAGAAGTCACATAAGGTGGTGAACTTATTATACATCAAGTTGAAAATGCACAGTAGAATTGTATGCCTGAAACCTATGTAATCCTTGCTAACAGATGTCACCCCAATAAGTCTAACAATAAAAATGAATTTAAAAAATGTAAAAATAAATAAATAACAATGATTCCCATTTGCTTAATGCTACTGTTGCTATAGCAGCTAAACCATCTAGCTTGTGTCCTAAATGTAAAAACGATATCACTGGGCTTTATTGCTTATGATTATCAGGGAAAAATTCAAATTATAATGTCCCCCTCTGTTACTTGGACAGCTAAAGAGAGAGAATAATTGAACAGTTCCTCATGCTTTCATATATTGTCCCAGGAAAAATAAAAATCTCACAAAATGAAAAATGAAAGTTTTGAGAGCACTGGACAGGCAGAGATTTTCTTAGCAGAAAAAATATAAAAAATCCACCTCATTTGTGAATTTGAGATATGAGGTAAAATATTTACAGGTACTGAACCAAAAATTTAAAAAGTCTAAGAGCCAGACTTAACATTGTGGGGCTGGGCTGAGGATCAAGCTTATGCCAAAATATCTATATTTTAACTTGCCTCAGGCCAGAGGAACAAAAAAAAACTTTACAACCCTATATTGCAGACATTCCAGTTAATTTAAGGGGTCAAGACCTACTTACACAAAGACGGGTAAAAATTTGGATACTTCCTAGATAATACAATTCTCAAAGTCAAGAAATTATGAGTCAGATAGGGTATCAACTAAGAAAAGGTCTAAAAAAATTTAATCTAGGAATTACTCAGCCTATTCAAACCTGTCCCAAGAAGGACATGAGGCATTAGGATATCAAACAGAAATACAAGAGTTTTTTTTTTTTTGCAGAGGCCACTGTTGCACAGCTATCAACCCCCATAGCCCTTAAATGTATAAGTAATACATCTTTATGGAAAGAACAGTTTCCCTTCTTCCAGAAAAATTTAAAGGCCAAAAAAATTAATACAACTCAATTAAAATGAGATCATATAGAACCTTCTACTAGTCCTTGGAATTCTCCCATATTTGTCATTAAAAAAATTTGAAAAATGGTGATTACTCACTGATTTACAAGCTATTAATGCTATAATTGAGCCTGGGGATGCCTTACAGCCTGGGCTTCCTTCGCCTTCTATTATTCCAAAAAATTGGCCTTTAATAGTTATTCATTTACAAAATTATTTCTAAACAATTTATTTATATCCTAATGGTAGCCCACTATTTTACATTTTCTGTTTCTTCAATTAATAACAAGGAACCTTGAGAAAATATATCAATAAAAGTTATTTTACAAAACATAATAGTCCTACGATTTGCCAGCTTTTTATAACTCAAATGATACAACCTGAATTTTCCAGATTATTATATGATTCTCTCTATGGATAAGATTCTCTGTGCTACGTCCTCTGATAAACAGCTAGCAGTATGTTTTAACTTCCTTAAAGTGCAACTGGATTTGGCTAGAGTTTGTAATGCTCCTTTGTAAAAAAATTTAAACCACAACTGCAGTTCAATATTTAGAAACAGTTGTGGACTGTCAATCTATTAAAGCCCAAAAGGTATAAATAAAAGGAGATCCAATTAATACTTTAAATTATTTACAAAAATTGCTAGTAGATATTAATTGGTTATATTCTACTTTAAGCATGTCCACTTGTGCTCTCAGTAACTTATTTGGTCTCTTGCAAGGCTCCCCTAAATTAGATAGTCCCTGCACCCTAACTCTTTCAGCCAACAAAGAGAATTAATAAAACACCAAATACAAAAAGCTCAAATTTAGTGTATAAATCCTTCTCTGCCTTTACAAATTTTAATTTTACCTACTGGACATTAACCCTTGGCAGTAATTGTTTAACAAAATGATCTGGTAGAGTGGCTTTTCTTGCCTTACAACTTTGTTATGTCACTCTCCATCTAATCTCAAAATTCCTATAATGAGCTTGTATCGGGGTACTTCATTGAAATAGGAAAGGAACCTAATCAAATCATGGTTCCTTATAAAAAAAACAACAAATAACACATTTAGACATTCATTACAAATCTTGGCGGATTGCCATTAGTAGTTGCTTTGGAAAATTTTATAATCATTATCCAAAGAACAAGTTATTCCAGTTTCTTCTGAAAACTAATTGAATTTTTACCTAACAGGCTCAGACAAGTTTCTTTTCTCTAGGGCAGTACAGTTTTTACAAATGGATCAAATAATGACAAAGTGGCAATTATCAGTGAAAAAAAGTCATCAACTTATTCAAACAAACTGTACTTCAGCACAAAAGGCTAAATTAATAGCAGTTTTAACTGCCTTATGAACTTTTTCTAAAACTTTAAATATTGCTTCTGAGTCTGCTTATGTTGTTCATACAATGCAAAATATTAAAACAGCATATCTTTCTAATAATACTACTCAATCTGTCCAGATTTTATTTATCCAACTTCAACAGGTTGTGAGAAATCATCAATGCCCCTTCTTCAACACCTAGATATGTGCTCATACTAATTTACCTAGTCCGATGACTCATGGTAATGCTCTTGCAGATTCCCTAGTAGGAAAGCCCCATGTTACTGAGACAATGCATTTTCATTATTTGACTCATACAAATACTAACGGTCTTAGGTATCCATTTCCTAACACCAACAGTCTCCATGGGTTGTTCAAACTTGCGCAACTTGTCAAATTCTTAATTCTCTTTAGTAATGCCCTGAAGGAGTAAATCCTGGTGTCTGGGAGAAATCTTAGTGCAAAATCAGCCTCTGGAAGCATCTTCCAAGCAATTTTGCTCACCAGAGTGAAGTTGCACTAATGTTTTACCTTCACAAATGTCTTTCTACTCAGGTAGGATAAATTAAATCTTTCCTTTGTTGGATTGAGTATGTATAAATTATTTGTCTTGTGTGAATTGGTCCTTTTAGGGTTAATAACCCCAAGATCATAGTTGATGAATAGAAAGGGAGTGGGGAAGGTGGTAGGGGGAGCCAAATATATGATGAAGGAAAGAGAACTCACAGTGAATAATGAACATATAATGCTACACATAGACAATGCACTGTAGAGTTGTACATCTGAAACCTATATAATATTGCTAACCAATGTCACCCCAATAAGTCTAACAATAATAAGTACCAAAAACAAAACAAACAAACATGCTGTATTTGCATGACCAACCCAAGAGCTGAGGACACAGCCATTTTATTACTGTGTGAGACACAGTGAGAGGAAGTCAGTGTTAGCCCAGAAACAAACCTTTCTGCAGGGAGATGGAGGTCTGGGCTCCACAGGGAGCTCAGGACTTGCATATAAACTTCAATACAACCAGAGGATGAACAAAACCATCCACATGGTCATAACACTGACAGGTAAGCTCTCAGGACAACCAGTGGGTGCTAAGGAACCACTGATGAGCCATCAACACCGACCATGGGGGTTCAGAAACACAATAGGGGACACAGGATACACCATAGTTACTCAACACCCACCAGGGGAGGCTCAGAAACCACTTGTGTAAGACCAGGATGACCAAGTGATATTTAGGATTTATAGGGGAAACTCAGAAACACCAGAGAGCCCAGGACCACAAACAGGTGATCAAGACCATATCTTAATGCTCTCTAAACACTGTGGTGGTACTCAAGTCCAACAGATGTTACTCAGGGCTAATGGATGGCACTTAGAACACATCAGAGGGCACACACAACCCGTTATATTTTTTGCTTTAGCCCCAGAATCATGTGCAGGTGGAGTTTCAGGGCTGATTTTGTGTTGTCATCTGCAGATTTCTCTCCATGTGGCAGTTTTCCAAGGGAAACTTTCTACTGTTACCACTCTCTGTTTACCTCTGACATTTTTAAATTCAAAATGTTGGTGTTCTTGACTATTTGCTATTTTGTTATTAGTAATAGGATACACATTTATCACTTACAGAAGAAAACACTACTCTTCCAGGTTTCTTCAGGATTATACTTCTAAGTAAGCTCAGAGGACACTCCTGAGTTATTTCTAATAAGACTCAGAGCAGACAACCTTTGAAAATCCATGATTGATATTTTTGGACACTCTCATAGTGAAGGTACAGTCTGGGCAAATGTCAGGATGTATAAAATCTTTAGGGTGTTTCATCTGACTCTCATCTTCACCAAAATGTTTGCCAGTATTACAACATTGATTCTGTGTTGTTTTGTTTAATTTACTTATTTATCTTTAGCTATTTATTTATATATATATTTTTTATTTTTGCATGTTTGGTCCCTAAAAAAAGAAGGTCAGTTATCTGTGGTCTAAATCTTATGCCCTAGGGTCTTTAACTAAAGCTCAGGTATGACACCTTTAGACAGTTGGAAAAGGCTTAAAGGACTTTACCTCTTATTGCATTGAACATCCCTATTTTTTTTCTGTGTGGACACTTTGGAATAGAACTACTTGTGCTGCTCAAATGGTCATTGAATCACTTTGTTCACTTGTGTTTTTAGGAAGACCTGCAGATGTGGCCCTCAAATTGCTGTGAGCTATGTGCAATATCAAGTGTGGTAAAAGCCTAGGCAGGTTCACAGTCCCTTTGGATAGTCCCAAGGAAAGCGAGCCTGGAAGCCTTAGTAAGAGTTTCTGTTCACCATGGAATTCCATCTGGCTCTGCTCTGTTGCAATCAGCACTAATCAGGTTATTTCATATAAGCTCTTAACTTATAGAAAATAGATGACATATTTTAATGAAAATTATAATATATTTTTACAGGAACAACTAGAATTGTGCTGATTGAATAACAAGATATTTTTCAGCCATGTTTCCACATGGAACTGACCATTGTCTTGATTATTTTATATTTGCAATATAAACAGCTTTACATCATCAATAATGTTTTCAAAATAGTTGTTAGTCTTGGCCTGTAGAAAAGTAACATCAGGGAGTTCCCTGATGGTGCAGTGGCTTAAGGTTTCGGTGCAGGCGCTGTCAATGCTGTGGCCTGGGTTCAATTCCCAGTCAGGGAGCTACCCACATACCAAAAAGAAAAAAAAAGTAGCACCAAAAATAGGTTACTAATGTTTGAAAATTCTATTTCTCCTTTTTAAACAAAAACACCCACCCTTGTGGAAAAAATGCTAAAGATATTGGATTAGGCTAGAGAATCTGTGAATACTAAATGCAATCTGAGTCTGAGTATAGGGTACTACTGTGGAAGGCAGGTCCAGCATGGCCACTAAAAGTATCTATAACAAAAGTTTTATTTAGGAGGCATTCAAGTCACCCCAAAATGGGCCAGTTATAGTTTTGCTTGTGTGGCCAGTCACAAACTGGGAAAGGATAACAGGTATGTGGTTTTAGCACAAATTATATAATGGATTTCAGAGAACAGTAGATGAAAGTATTACATTCTACTTTCACTTTTTGGATGAATGAGTGGCTCTTTTAGAACCAACACACTGTTTTTGGTTTCTCATATTTAAAAAATGTGGTTATGCTTGATTATCTTGGATGATATTAAAAATAAAACTATGTTCTTCAAACAAATTTTCTTCTTTCTACTGTACTTTACTGTGAGTGGTCAGAAGGGTCAAGTTAGAATTGCAACATTATGCATAGAAAAAGCCCTAGGCTAAATACTCAATTTCATCAATTCATGTTCTACCTTCCAAAAAACATTTGGGAATAATCACATTTCAGACAAGCTCTCTGCCACTTATAAGAATGGTTACCTTTATTAGTTTTCTATTAGATGTTTCTGGTTTCAATCTGAAAACCCTTCAGAATGGGCCTTCCCAATCATATTTTTGTGTTCTCTTCAGGGTGACTAAGGTATTATCTATTGATAACTGAGGCTTTCCCACAGCTCTCCTCTTTCTGAACTCTTACCAGAATCTCAAAGAAAAGCCCATCTAATTTGTAACAAGCATCACAGCATCCTCTAGCCTCTTCTTTGTGCCCAGTTCCAGAGCATCTTCCACGTATTCATGTGTTTGTTACACCGGCACCCATATTTCTCATTACCAATTTCTTAGTCTATTTGGGCTTCTATAATAAAACACCATAGATGGGGTGGCCTACAAGGCAACCAGCATTTACTTCACAAAGTCCTTGTGTGCTAGAAGTCCATGATAAAGACATCAGAAAACTCAGTGTCTTCAGGTCTTGAATCTTGCTTCAGACACTGCCTTTGCATCCTCACTGGAGGAAAAGTGATACAGCTCTTTGGGGTCTGAATTATGATGACACAAATCCTATTTTTGAGAGCTTCTTTTTCAAGACCTAATAACCACCTGAAGACACCACCTCCAATTACCATCATACTGGAAATTAGTTGTTAACATATAGACTTGGGGAAAGGAGCACAAACATTTATTTAATGGCAGCATTCTAAAAATTGTACATACAAAATTTAATAAATATAAAAATAATTCAGGGTATATCTGAAAACTTACTAAAAAGTTAGATACATTAACATAAATGTAAAAAATACACACACACACACACACACACACA
>PVJL010016922.1:0-19632 GCA_004026885.1 Lyroderma lyra | reverse complement strand
CCACAGTGGTTGTACCAGTTTGCACTCCCACCAGCAGTGTACCAGAGTTCCTTTTTCTCCACATCCTCTCCAGCACTTGTTATTCCTTGTCTTGTTGATAACAGCCATTCTCACAGGTGTGAGGTGGGATCTCATTGTGGTTTTGATTTGCATTTCCCTGATAGCTAATGAGGATGAGCATGTTTTCATATGTCTGCTGGCCATTTGTATTTCTTCGTGGGAGAAGGGTCTGTTTAGTTCTTCTGCCCACTTTTCATTGGGTTGTTTGTTTTTTTGTTGTTAAGTCTTATTAGCTCTTTATATATTTTAGATATTAGACCCTTATCTGATGCGTTATTTGCAAATATTTTCTCCCATTCAGTTGGCTATCTCTTTGCCTTGTTGATGGTTTTTTTGGCTGTGCAGAAGCTTTTTAGTTTGATATAATCCCATTCATTTATTTGTGCTTTTACTTCCCTTGCCTTTGAGGTCAGGTTCATGAAGTCTTCCTTGAGTCCTAGATCTATAAGTTTAGTACCGATGTTTTCTTCTATACAGTTTATTGTTGCAGGTCTTATATGAAGGTCTTTAATCCATTTTGAGTTAATTTTTGTATATGGAGAGAGTTCACAGCTCAGGTTCATTCTTTTGCATATGTTTTTCCAGTTTTCCCAGCACCACCTGCTAAAGAGGCTGTCTTTTCCCCATTGTATGTTTTTTGCTCCTTTATCGAAAATTATTTGTCCATAAATTTGTGGGTTTATTTCTGGGTTTTCAGTTCTATTCTATTGGTCTATATTTCTGTTCTTCTGCCAGTACCAAGCTGTTTTAACTACTGACGTTTTGTAATATAAATTGAAGTCAGGGAATGTAATGCCACCAGCTTTATTCTTCTTATGTAGTATTGCTTTGGCAATTTGAGGTCTTTTATGGTTCCATATGAATTTACTAATTCTTTTATCTATTTCACGAAAGTATGATTGTGGGATTTTGATGGGTATTACATTAAATCTGTAGATTGCTTTGGGCAGAATGGCCATTTTAACAATGTTAAGTCTTCCTATCCATGAATAGGGGATATTTGTGCACCTCTTAAAGTCTGTTCCAATTTCTTTCAGAAGTGTCTTATAGTTTTCTGTGTATAAGTCTGTCACGTTCTTCGTTAAGTTAATTCCCAGGTATTTCATTCTTTTTGTTGTGATAGCAAAGGGAATTAACTCCCTCATTTCTTTTTCTATGGATTCGTTGTTTGTATATAGGAATGCTGTTGATTTTTGTACATTGATTTTGTATCCTGTGACTTTACTATATTCATTTATTGTTTCTAATAGTTTCCTGGTGGAATCTTGGAATTTTTTATATAAAGGATCATGTCATCCGCAAATAGTGACAATTTGACCTCTTCTTTCCCAATTTGGATACCTTTTATTCCTTTCTCTTGCCTGATTGCTGTGGCTAGAACTTCCAGTACTATATTAAATAGCAGTGGTGACAGGGGGCATCCCTGTCTTGTTCCTGATTTTAGGGGAATAGGCTTCAGCTTTTCCCCATTCAGTATGATGTTAGCCGAGGGTTTGTCATACATGGCTTTTATTATGTTGAGATACTTTCCTTCTATACCTATTTTATTTAGTGTTTTGATCATAAATGGATGTTGTATCTTGTCAAAAGCTTTTTCTGCATCAATCGAAATGACCATATGGCCTTTATCTTTGATTTTGTTTATGTGGTGTATCACATTGATTGATTTTCGTATGTTGAACCATCCTTGTGTTCCTGGAATGAATCCCACTTGATCATGATGTATGATCTTTTTGATGCATTGTTGTATTCTGTTTGCTAATATTTTGTTTAGAATTTTTGCATCTGTGTTCATCAGAGATATTGGTCTATAGTTTTCTTTCTTTGTGTTGTCTTTGCCAGGCTTTGGTATTAGGGTAATGTTGGCCTCATAGAATGAATTAGGAAGTATTTCTTCCTCTTCAATTTTTTGGAAGAGTCTGAGGAGGATAGGTGTTAATTCTTCTTTGAATGCTTGGTAGAACTCATTGGTGAAACCATCTGGTCCAGGGCTTTTGCCTTTAGGGAGATTATGGATAGTCATTTCAATCTCTGTGCTACTGATTGGTCTATTTAGATTATCCAGTTCTTGGTTCAGTCTGGGTAGGCTATAAGTTTCTAGAAACTTGTCCATTTCTTCTAGGTTGTTAAATTTAGTGGCATAAAGTCCTTCATAATATTTTCTTATAATCCTTTGTATTTCTGTGGTATCAGTGGTAATTTCTCCCCTTTCATTTCTAATTTTGGATATTTGTGTCCTTTCCTTTCGTCCTTTGATTAGTCTCGCCAGGGGTTTGTCAATTTTGTTGACTTTCTCAAAGAAATAGCTCTTCGTAATATTAATTTTTTTTATTGACCTTCTGTTCTCTAACTGGATTAGCTCTGCTTTAATTTTTATTATTTCTTTCCTTCTGCAGACTTTGGGTTTTGTCTGCTCTTCTTTTTCTAGTTCTTTAAGATGGGATGTTAAGATGTTTACTTGTGATTTTTCTTGTTTCTTAAGATAGGCCCGTAGTGATATAAATTTCCCTCTTATTACTGCTTTCACTGTGTCCCAATAATTCTGACATGTTGTATTTTCATTGTCATTAGTTTCTATATATTTTTTAATCTCATCTTTTATTTGTTCTTTTATGCATTCCTTTTTAAATAAGCTGTTGTTTAATCTCCATATATGTGTTTTTTTCTGCTTTCCTTTTACAGTTGATCTCCAATTTCAAAGCTTTGTGGTCTGAGAATACACTTGGTATGATTTCGATCTTCTTGAATTTGTTGAGACTACTTTTGTTTCCCAGCATGTGGTCTATCCTTGAGAATGTTCCATGTGCACTAGAGAAGAATGTGTAGTCTCTTTTTGCTGGATGAAGTGTCCTGTAAATGTCAATTATGTCCAATTGCTGTAATGTGTTGTTTAGAGCTGATGTTTCCTTATTTATTTTCTGTTTGGATGATCTGTCCATGGTTGTTAGTGGGGTGTTTAAGTCTCCCGCAATGATTGTGTGTTCATCAGTTTCTCCTTTCAAATCTGTTAGTAGTTTCTTTGTATGTTTTGGTGCATCCTGGTTGGGAGCATATATATTAATTAGTGTCAAATCTTCTTGTTGTTGTATTGTGCCTTTTATCATTACGTAATGTCCATCCTTGTCTTTTACTATCTTTTTTAACCTGAAGTTTATTTCTTTAGATAACAGTATGGCAATTTCTGCTTTTCTCTGGTTACCATTTGCTTAAAGTATTGTTTCCCATCCTTTCAATCTGAGTCTGTGTTTGTCCTCATGGCTGAGGTGTGTTTCTTGGAGACAGCATATGGATGGGTTCTGTTTTTTAATCCAGTCTGCTACTCTGTGTCTTTTTATTGGTGAGTTCAATCCATTAACATTTAGAGTGATAATCAATATGTGAGGATTTCCTGTGGCCATTACTTATTTCTTTGTTTGTTTTTGTTTTATTTTTGTTTCTTTCTTGTTGCCCCAACTTTGTTCCACTTTTCCTGATGTTTTGTTTCAGATCAAAGAGCCTCCTTCACTATTTCTTGGAGTGCTGGTCTCGTCCTGGCAAATTCCCTCAGCTTCTGTGTGTCTGAGAAGGTCTTTATTCCACCTTCATATCTAAAAGATAATTTTGCTGGATCATTTATTCTTGGCTGTAAGTTCTTCTCTTTTAAATTTTTGAATATTGGATTCCACTGCCTCCTGGCTTGCAGAGTTTCTGCTGAGAAATCTGATGCCAGCCTGATAGGTTTTCTTCTAAAGGTTACAGTTCTTTTTTCCCTGGCTGCCTTGAGAATTATCTCTTTGTCTTTAGTTTGGGACATCTTTAGTACCATATGTCTTGGAGAAGATCTGTTAGGGTCCAGGTATCTAGGGGACCTGTTTTCTTCTTGAACTTGAGGTTCCAGATCTTTCCATAGGTTTGGTAAGTTCTCATCTACTATTTGTTTGAGTATGCTCTCTGTAGAATGCTCTACCCCTTCTTCTATTCCTATTATCCTGATGTTGTTTTGTCTCATGGAGTCAGATAGTTCTTGTAGAGTTCTTTCAATCCTTTTGGTTCTATATTCCCTCTCTTCCTCTTTCTGAGCTGTTTCCATGTTCTGATCTTCGATATCACGAATTCTTTCCTCCATCTGGTTGTCTCTGTTTCCTATGGCAGTTATTTCATTTCTCACTTCTTTTATTGTATTATTTATTTCTCACATTTCCATCTCAATCTTCCTTATGTTTTGAATTTCTTTGTTAAAGTGTTCCTTTGTTCATGGAGTTCCTTTTTAATGTCATTCATCTCCTTTTTTATGTTGTTTATCTCAGCCATGGTGCTCTGCCAGTATGTTTTCATTTCTCTCAGAGCCTTTAGAATGGTTACTTTAAATTCTCTGCCACTTAATTCAGAAACTTCTAGGTCTAAGAAGCTGTCTTGATAAATTTCCTGTTCTTTTTGAGGAGTTTTAGTTTTTAAGGAATTCATTCTGTCTGCTAGGTTCTCCCTCTTTGACATGAGGGCGTTATGTTCAGTAGTGCCCAGGAGCCCAGATTGGTACTTTCGTGGTGTCTTGCTATAGGGCAGACACAAGGTGGCACGGGGGGTGGGGCAAGTTTTGGGAGAAAGGGGTTGTTTATTTCTTATTTCTGGTCTCCTGCTACGTTTGGAGGCGGTGCGCATCTATCATGGCCCCTCTGCTTCCTGTAGTTAGTTAGTTGGTTGGGGAGGCTGTAGGAAAGGGAAGAGGCCACAAAAAGCACACTGGGGCACCTCCACCTTCTGTCGTATGCTGGGGAAGCTGGGTGATGCGTGATGCGGGCCAAGGCTGTTCCTGCTGGCTGGGGTGAATGCTATCAAATCCACCTTTCTTCCCGGGCCTGCTTCCACAGCCAAATGTTGGGGCAGTCTGCAGGCTCGCACTGCTTTTAGGACCCAGGAGTGCACGAGCAGACTTGCGCACAAGTCCGAAGCTGAGGGTCTGACCCTACAGTAGGAAGGCAGCTGGCCTGCCTCTGCAGTGGGCTGGGAACGGGAGCCGTGCGCCCGAGTGGCAGCCGGCCCACCTCCGCAGTGGGCGGGGACCAGTAAACTGCAGCCTTGCGCAGGAGCCATGTGTGCCTGTGCTGTGGGTCCCAAGGGAGCCTAGAGCCAAGGTGTCCTCTCTGCAGTTCACAGTTCTTGCTAAGCCCTGTTACCACTCAAGAGTTCCAGAGGCTGGCTCCCAAGCTCTGTCCCCAACTCGCCGCTCCAAATTCCAGATCCCCAACCCAGCTCCCCAACGGACTCCCACTGTTCCGCCGCTTTGCTATGGCTTTTCCTCTTGTCGCCTCTTGGCCTCTCCCCTCCCATGCACTGCAGTCAGCCACAATCGGGTCCTGTTGTGATCCGTCTTTGCTCCCTCCACTCTCTCCCGCTCGCCCCTTTCTCTCCATCCTTTAGGTGTTTACTTGGATTTCTCAGCTGCCATTTTTGTCACCCAAGGTCCTCTTTCTTGGCTCCTGGGTGGCCGTTCAATTGTGTTTTCTGGGAGAGGCTTTAGGGACCTCCTCTCCAGTTGCCATCTTGGAATATATTTTTAAATAGCATTAATTAAGATTCATTTATCTCTTTCTTCCATATTGCTACCTAATTATGCTTGTGTTATTTCTTTGATTTTATTATTAAATTTTGGGGGGTGACATTGGTTAGTAAAATTATATAGGTTTCAAGTGCACAATTCTATAATACAGTACTAATTATTAAATAAATCATTCCACTGAAACTTAATTGTCTCTTAAGTTACATAACACATTTATATGTTTTATATCTATTTATTTGTTTCTAGTAATTTCTTATGATATTTCTGTGGCTTTATGGTAAGTCCGATAAAGAAACTCTCCCTCCACTGTTGATATTTTTAATTGTCTTTTTTCTCTTGTGGACTTATAAGCTATATGGACTTAAACTAAGTTTTCCAATTTCCCACCAACTATCCCAACACCCTATTGCAATTGTGACTGAACTGAAATAATTGTGGAAGGATTAACATTTTTATAATACTAAATTCTTTCATCTAAAGCATGATATGTGTCTCAGTTTTCTCTGCTCCTGTTTTATACCATTTGGTAAAATTTTAGTCTTTTTCTTAGGTTAGTCCAACAGCTTTCCATTAAACTTATCCTTGGGTATTTTGTGCTATTTATCACTACTCTTGGTGGAATTATTTTTCCTTCTCCATTTCCAAGGATTATTACTTTGCTCTTGATTTTTATTTGTGTCTTAAATTTCTAGATGTGCCATGAGGTTCTTTAAGATGCCATTGGTTTATGTGGTTTTTGTCAAAATCTCTTGGATTTTGTAAATACACAATACTGAAATAAACAAAGATAACTTGTTTCTTCTTTTCTCATACTGTATCAGTTTTTTAGTTTCTTGCCTCATTACATACAGTAGAACTTAAGAAAATAATACCAATTAACAACAGTAATATTTCCATTCTTGTCTCATTCCTGACTTAAATGAGATGGCTTTAACAGTTCATATTGGAATTACATTTGATGTGTCTTTACATGGTCAAAGTATTTTCCCATTATTCCTATTTCTTATCTCGTATTAATTCCTTTTCTTTTCGGCAGTTTTTCTCCTGTAGTAACAGCTACACTGACAGATCTGATTCTAAGCCATTCTTGCCTCTCTAAAATCCTACTTGTTCATATCTACTACTCTTTCAATTGACTGCTATTGGATATTTTATTCAGAATTTTTGGACCTGCATTCATAAGCGAAAATGTTCAGTAAATATCTTTTATCCCTTTCTTTAGCATATTTTGAATTGGGCATCTTGCTACATTACTGTGGCCTTATATTGAAATGATGTGTTAATTTTCAGCTTATGTAGAATCTCAATGTAAAATAATCCGATTTTGACCAATTTGTAAGTGGTAGACTTTTCATGGTATGTTTAGTCATTTCTATTAGTCTTTGAGGTTTCCTATTTCTTTGAAGGTCAGTTTTAATAGTTTATTCCTGAGGGAAATCAGTAAGTATATTGCCTTGGAGTAGCATATCACCTTCTCTTCTCTCTTGTTATCTTCTTTCTCATCTCTGGCACTGTATGTTTTTTGTTTTTCTTTCTCTTGTTTTTCCTTAAAAAGTCTTCCTAGGAGTTTATCCTTTTTTGGACAATTTAAAAATAAGCTTTGTATATCCTTGGTACTGTATCATATTCTCCATTTCATTATTTTCAGCTTTAATTTTTATTAAATGTTTCTTGTGTGTGTGTGTGTGTGTGTGTGTGTGTGTGTGTGTGTTGGTTCATTTTGATATTTTTATAATTCCTTGAATATTTACATTGTCTATTTTCTGTTAAAATCAGGCCTTTTCAATATCTACTATCCTGAACACTTTCAGGTTTTATTTTTGAACACATTCAGGAACCTGCACTTATACAAGCACCCACAAATTCTTGAAGGATTCTTTTAAATTAGATATACTATTTAATGTTTCATTCTTTAACAATATAATTTCCAGCACAATACACTCAATGCCAAACCTCTAATACCTACAGTACCTTGCCCATGCCTCAGACATTTAGATTCTAGACAAATGGAAGCTAAAGAAAAAGTTCCAGGGAACGATCTGACCTCTCGCTGTTCTGTACAGGAGTTAATTGATGACAAGGATCTATACATAAGCAGATACAGTATATTCTCCGAGGAGCCTCACACATTACAGGAAGTCTTGAGAAATTGTGATGTCGTTGACTGGAAACAACTGCTCCAAATCGAAGGTTAGCAAGTCAGACGTAATGGGCACCACCTGGGAACATGTCAGAAATGCGCGTTCTCAGGTTTACTGAATCAGAAACTCCACGGACTAGGAAGGCACCGCAGTCTGTGGTCTAATAAGTGCCCCAGCTGACTGTGACGTAAGCTCAAGCTGGAGAGGCACTAGGCATCTGTACTGAGTCATCGCAGAGGCAGAGAACTCTGACTCGTGGGCAGCACTGCTTTCTTACCTTTCCTCCCAGGTCGCCAGGACGGTCTGGGTGAGGGAATGAGAACAGTCGCATCTTCAAAGTCCCGAGAGCAGAGTATCTGAACTTAATCCTCTACGTGACGGAAGATACCCGGAAACTCAATGCCTCCAATGACAGTGAGCCTGAGAGCTGGTGTGCGTGCGGCAGGCCACCCAGAGGAGGAGTCCACAGGAAACACGCACTAATGGAGCCTGTGGCTTTGCTGTCATAGTTTCCCCTCTTACACACTTCTCTGACTTCCCTAAGTCAGTTTTGGAGTGAGGAGAGGACAGGTGCGCGCATTGGGAGAAATGAAGGTTGTCAATGGTCAAAGGAAGCAACTTCGCAAAGGTGGGCATTTAATCAAGACGATGAGTGTTGCGAGCTGTAGAATAAGGTGGTATCCAACTGCAGGAGTGAGCACGAACGTCTTGCTCATCTTATTTTGTTTCCACACTAAGGATCTGAACTTGAAGTTGTCTCGGGTGAACGCGTCTCACTCTGCACTGGTCAATGGCTGCTGGGACCTGGTACAGGGCAGAGTCAGAGCCTACGCTACATCCGGCGCTGCGTGGGGCCCTGCCAGCGTAGTGCACGCTGGGCCCGGAGGGCACCCCGGTCGCATGGAGCTACCGAAACAAGGGCATCCTGAGACAGCTGCTGAAGCATAATGTGCAATACCTGCGTCAACAGAATATTCCGTTTTACCTGTCTGTGCGGGCAGAGAATGAAAACTCCTTAGGGGTCCCATGTGCATGGCAGAGGTGGACCTGCTAACCCACAGGAATGAGTCTCCTGGGACGTGTGAAGCTGTTGAACCATCTTGGGAAAGTCCTCACAGTATTGAAGCGAAGTCACAAAATCGCTTTCTTTCATTCACAAGTGCTTCCTGGGCACTCACGATTTGTCAGGAACTCCTGAGCATGGAGATGTAAGCTCCCAGTCCGCAGGAGCTCACAGTCTGGTGCGTGGGGGTTGGGGGGTGGGAGGGTTCGGGGTGGCAGTAATTCAGTCTTTGAGATGCATGATAAGGGTTGTCGGGAAGGAAGGCATTCCCAGTAAGCCTGTAAGTGGGAAGCCAGCAGCAGGTCTTACTTCTGGGAGTCAGAAGTCTATGAAGCTGGATTGACAGAAATCTACAATCTAGAAGATAAACGAGGAACTTTAACAAAATTGTTGATAGAACAGACTTGGTATGGGTGCTTAACTGTAAATACACCTGCTGTTTATGGATTTGTGAGGCACAAATACACTGAAGAACGGAAGTCAGCCTCATAGTTGTGACTAGCAAAGTATAAAAGGTGAAATCCCAAAGAAATGGCTTCCCTCGGCTGATTCCACCCACTCGGCCAATGAGCTCTCAACACTGCGGTGCGGAGGCTGGAGCCCGAGCCCCAGGGCCCCTGCGGCGGGCACGGCCTTTGCTGCGGCTCCCTTCGTGTGTCCTTCGCTCACCGTTCGTGCAGCTCGGCCTCGGGTACGAGCAAACCACCCGAGTCTGGTGGCTTGCTCACACCTTTGAGTGTGGCGCGGCTGTCTCAGGGCCCAGATCTGGTCTCAGGAAAAGGAACTACGGTGAGGACTTAAGAGTCAGCAGGAATGTACCAGATCAAAAAAAAAAAAAAAAAAAAAAAAAAAAAAAAAAAAAAAAAAAAAAAAAAAAAAAAAAAAAAAAAAAAAAAAAAAAAAAAAAAAAAAAAGAGAGAGAAAGAAAGAAAGAAAAGCAGTGGGACATACCAGATGAAAGAGAGAACACGTGGAAGGCACTATTATCAAGAGTGTATACTAAAAAACTTACACGAGAGCTGTCCGGAAAAAAATCCAGCCACGATCAATATAACGAGAATGGTTACGTGGCTGGATACTTTCCAGACAGCCCTCATACCACCAATTCAAAATCTCTGACCTAAAAAAAGCATGCACCTGGGGAAGAGCCCAGACACAGCAATGGCCTCTTTTGGCCCTTCCCTACCACCCTGCCACTGCAACGCAGGCCACTGTGGCACTGCAGTTATCGCATAAAACAAAAATACCTTCATAAAGTTGGCTTTGGGTGATGAACCAACCCTCGCCCCTATCTCTTCATAACAAAGTCAGCCTCCACAGGATTTAAAGTTTCTATCTGATGTGATTTTAAAGGATGCGATTCCAGCAATTAAACAGTTGTGTGAGTTAATGAGCTTTTTATAAAAAACACCAATTCATCTTAGAAGACGGTGGGGGGTTGTCACTCACAGCTTAGTATAAATTAGTCAGATTGTTAAATTCCTACGATCTGGCTGATGTTTTCTTGACTAAATGACAGCGTGGTCTGAGAGAGAAAGGGAAGAGATCATTTTGAATTCGAAGTGTAGAAAAGTCTCAGATAAAAAATAAAATCTTGAGCTTAGGTTTACATGCAAATAGCTATACTCTGGCACTCAAAATGCAGGAGCAAATACAGAAGTGAAATAAGAGAAAGCAAATAAAATTTGCCTATTTAGAAACAATACCTCGGGCAGGTCCTACATCCAGAAGAGGATATGCATCCAGGGTTTGGGGCTCGGGTAGCCTCGCCCAGTTCACCGGGCAGCTTCCTTTACCTGAACCTGCACGGCTCCATTAAGGCAGTGATCCCCAAACTTGACCATGCTCCTGGATTAAAGAAACAAGAAAGCATGGAAAATAAGGATGAGACCTTTTAAACGTGACAACAATAAGTACAAATATCAATAATTGAGAAGTACAAATATCAATAATCACAGTAAAAGTGAATGAATTTGTTTTCCTATTAAAATACTGGTCTCTCGTATATTGACTTAAACATAAAATCCAAGAAGCATGGATTAGTTTGCTCAGGCCACCATCACAAAGTGGTTTAAACAACTGAAGTTCATTTTTCATGGTTCTGGAGTCTGGGAAGTCCAGGATCCAGATGCCAGCAGGGGAGGTTTCACTCAGGCCTCTTCTCTTAGCTTGTAAGTGGCCACCATCTTGCCATGTCCGCTCTCAGTGGACAGGAGAGGGAGCTCTGGTCTCTCTTCCTCTGCCTGGAAGGACACCGATGACATCACACAGGCACCATCCTCATGACCTCATCTAACCCGAATCACCTCCCAAAGACCCCACCTCCTGACACCAGCCCGTGGGGTGCTAGAGCATCAACGTGAAAATTTGGGAGGGACACGAACATCAGGTCCACAGTAAGGTTCCTCTGAAACAAACAACATGGAGGATTGAAAGGATGGAGAAAGATGTACCGACAAGCGTTCAGCTGAGAGCAAGGTAGTAACAAAACAGAATTTAAGGAGAACATCTGATAAATACCGAAGCATCCCACAACGTAGTGTGAACGCGCACGAGCTTCACTTCTTCAGCGCACGTTCTGCTCTAATCCAGGCTGGCTTTGTTCAGCCTGCTAGAACTGTGACTCACCTGCACCCTTTCCCCAATATCCTCCTACCTGTCCATCGACTGTATGTCCATCATTAAGCCCTTAGGACATTAGGTTCTGGGCAGTGACCAACTCACTTAAGAATAAAGCTTCAGGTTTACCAACCATGACCAAGATACAGTAACCAAACCTCCCACTGGAGTGAGTTTAGTCAAACCAACATAACATCTTGGCCTCAGTTACGTGTCAGCTCTGGATGCATGACAGTGGAACAGTCACATGGGCCTGCATCCCTTGAAACTAGATTAAACAATGCCGTGACTGACACCAGAACCTAATGCCATGACCAACAGCTCTGGCCTTAGCCCCGACCAATCATTCGAGCCCATGACCCCAACTCCCATGGTAACCATGATGAATGATTTCTCCCTTATATAACCTAGCTGCTAGAGGCCATCGGGGAGCCAGGTTTTTGAAAGAGCTAGCTCACCAGTGTCTCTGGACTTGGCACCAACTCCTTAAAATAAATCTTTACTTTCTTGGCTGCAAGCTCCTTTCCTTTGGCTTGGATGCGTGAGGACAAGCAGACCCTTTGAGTCCGCTGGAGCAGTAGGTCATGAATCTTCCCAACACAAAGCAGCTAAAAATGTATAGACATGCCAAGAGAGATAAGTAAATCCACAGTCCTAGAGGTAGACGTCAGAGTACTTCCCTCACAAAGCAACAGATCAAATAGATTTCTTTAAAAAAGAAATTTGGATTTACACAATACCATTATAACTTGGAGTTTTAATGCCTTTTCTTTTTCTTTTTTCTTTTTGATTATTTGCTTATTTTGTGTTTGAGAACTCCTGTCGATCTGCAGGTCTATCTATCACAGCTGACCTACCTAAATGACGAGTGGGATGGGAGGTGATGCCACAAGGGGATAACTTGTGTCTTAGAGGCTCCTTGTCCTGTGGTCATTGGCTATCTATGGAGCAGGCTGTGCCTCACTAGCCCCAGTGCTGACACTCACCTCTTTAACCTGTGGAGAAATGCCATCACTGTCATGTGGCTTAGGACGACCGGGGACGTGAGGATGGAAGAAAGAGAGCTGACTAGGTGGGCCCCAGGCCACCCTCCACCCACTCCTTGCTTCTGTCCTCCCCAAGCGTGAAGGGTTTTTACGGCTCCGATCTCCACAAGGGTCAGCCGTCTTAAGGGTTTCCTCCACGTCAGTGGTACGATTCTGAAGTCTGCTAAACCCACGAGTATCTTTCGTTGACCTTCAGGGACCCCATGTTTTAGGCTGGCCAAATTTCATTTTCCCCATTTTTACCCATGGGGACGCTGGGACTTAATGACAAGACGGTAACCTGTTCAAGGTCACACAGCTAGTCAGCAGCAGATGACTTAGCAATGGGGCTTTCGAATGGGGATTAACGACCAAAAGCACAGGATAGAGCAAGGCTTAACCCAACTTCAAGTCTATAAAATAAGGGAGGACGGCAAAGAGCTGGCAGAGCATGTGCGTTCTCCTCAGGGTGCTGCACTGACGCGGGGGCCACTCCAGGCCCAGGCCCAGCAGGGCACGCCTGGCTGCTGGACACCAGGTGGGCGGCGCGGGCGCCACCTCAGGCCAGGCACACGAGTGCATGCCTGCACACTCAGCCTCGGGCCTTGCTGGTCACACTCGTTCTTGGCGGATGCATACTGGTTTCCCTCCTCAGTGCAGCTATATGATTACAAATCACATACTAAACAATCTCTACAGTGCTATAAATGATACAGTGAATAAGCCCTATGTTATGGTACAAATCGAAGACTAAATAATCGCTCTGTAGGTTTCACAGGATGTTTTCCTTACAGTACACAGAAACCTGCAACTGGGCAATATTCCTCATTTATCATTAGTTCAAGAAACAGGTCCAGGAAGAAATTCAATCCAGGGTCACTTCCTGGGTGGCCATGGCTGGGGAGGGGCATTGGATGGTGTGGGGACAGGGTGTTCAGCCATCCTGTTCGCTGCTTTCTGTGGAGGCAAATCCGGGTCTTCTGGCTCCTAGTCCAGGAGAGAGATTTCTTTTTCACTTTAACAACCATGCCCAGGACTGATAATAAAAATGTTTAAAAGCCAGTAAGGGCACCGACCTTTCAAAACAGTTTGTCTTTCCAGGGACTTATTCCAGGACCTAGAGATTGTGACATCTTACAGCAGCCTATAGGTTACCCACCTGCCCCCACGGCAACACACACACGCACGCACGCACGCGCACACACGCGCACATGCACACATACACACGCATGCATGCACACACGCACACGCAGGCGCACACACATGCCCGCATGCACACACGCACGCGCACACATGCACACATACACACGCACGCACACACACACATGCATGCACGCACACATGCACACGCACACACGCGCACGCGCACATGCGCACATGCACGCACACACGCATGTGCACGCACGTGCACGCGCGCATGCGCACACGCACGCACACTCTACTACCCTCTTTGGCCCCTGATCTCATCTAAACATTGTCCAAATCTTTAGCTTCCTGTGCCCCAAACTCATGTGAGGTAGGGCTTTTGTGAGTCCCCCTTTGAGCACGTTCACTGACCTCCTGAAAACTCTCCATGGGAAATATATCTGAGGATAAAACTTTTCATTTCGGGCCCCATCCGCCAACTTTCTTATGTATCAACCCCGAACTGCCTTGTTGCTGTGAAAACCACTCTGAGAGCGACAAACAGCTGCGTCCGTCCCTGAACTATGACTCGGTCTTCCTGGAGGTCTTTGCATATCAGAACATCACCTCTGCGACGTGCTCTGGTGGGGACTGAAAATGTGCCGGTCTTCACTACAAGTCGGGGGCATGAGGAAGAGACTGCAGATGCTGGTGGGGTCAAGGGAAGGGCTGGCCGGCCCTGAGGACGCAAGACTGTGGGAACTAGGAGAGGCGAGAGCCACCTTCCCTTGACTCTCACCCTCACGCAGGAGGTTGCAGGAGGCATGAGGCAAGCCTTTCTCCCACTGTCCCCAACCTTTTTGGGTTTGTTACATCCTCCCACGGTCACCCGTGGTTAGGACTCCTCCCCGCCCCTCGACGCTTGCATTCTGATGCTAGGAGACAAAAACTAAACCAGTAAAAAAATTGTATTTACCATACAGTGATATGCAGTATATGAAAAATAAAGCAGGACAAGGGACAGAAGATGACAGAGGGGCAGAAAGTGGTCAGGGAAGGCCTCTCTGAAAACCTGGCATTTGACAGAGGTCTGAAGACAGACAAGACAGCGACAGGCACATACCTGCCATGGAGGGTTCCAGATGGAGGAAGCACTTCAGGAAGTGCCCAAGATGGTCCACTGGGGGAATGGAGACATTCAAATACTTGAATGTCTGTTTATATTTTCATCTGAGAAATACGAAATTAAGTGTGCCTAATATTTCACATATTAATTTAAAAGAATATATATTCATATATATATATATATATATATATATATATATATATATATATAATTTAAACAAATATATACAGGGTGGATGCTCAATTTGTTACAAATTATAGGAGCGGGAAATTAAAAGTTCAGGGATTACTACTGCCTAAGGCAATGATCTTTTGTGAGGCAAGGGTAAACTTTATCCATGTCTATATTATCTGGAAAAAAAATAAATATTGTACAGTCCCTGTTCTTTTGTATTTTTGAATAGCAACGTGACCCATGCCTTGCCGATGGGTCCCTAACAAATGAATAGATGAATGGATGGACGGAAGGATGGCTCAGTGATGGGTAAGGTGATTCACCTGGCCTGTGTGCATTCAAATGCTGCAAAGGCCTCCTGGGCACAGTAAAAGGCTTTGGGCTTTGGCATCTGACATGAGTTAAAATCACACAGGGATGGCTCTTGGATGATTAATTTACCTCGTTTTTAATCTGTGAAAGAGGACATGCTTTAAAAAGAAAGAGGATGACAGGAGACAGCCCTATGGGAAATGCCGGAGTGCAATGCCTGGCATTTGGTGGACTCCTCCCACAGGGTACTTCTCCCTCTACTCCACCCCGACTTGCAAACAGCAATGGAAACCCTTCCTTGGCTGAGACAATAACAGGTACCACATTGCTTTGCCTCTAACGTGCCTTTTACTAAAACTCCAAGGACCCAGAGTGGTGGAGAGACAGGTGTGGCCAGAGGAAAGTAAATTGGAGAAAAAGAGTTGCGCCAACATGAGCTGTAGCAACCTTGGGCCAAAGGGTGCACCTTCAGCTGCAACATCTCTCAACACCCACCTCTCTGTTCCATGCCACAAATGTAGCCCCCAAAAGGGGTGGGAAGCTCTTGGGCTCCAGAGAGTCAAAAGAGTCATGGGGGTTGTAAAGTACAGTGTAGGGAATATAGTCAATAAGATGGTAATAAATATTAATATACATGGTGCCAGATGGGTGCTAGATCACAGGGATCACCTCATACCTTATATAAATGTATAACCGCTATGCTGTACTGTTGCCTTCAACTGCCAACCCATCTGTCCCCCCATGCATTCCCCATGACATCCTAAGGCAGGAGCTGGGCGTGAAGGCCACAGGGGCATAGAATGTCTAGGAGACAGAACTGACCCTCTCTAGGGGGCACTGTTCCTCACTCGCACACCTCCCATCACCCTGTATGGCCCTGGAGGATGGCTGGTTAGCCAATGACGGGTAAGATTCCTCAAGGGAGGAATGACCTAAGACAGGCACAGTCACATAGGAGCCATCAGGAGAGAGCTTGGGCTGAACAGAGGTAAGGCCCAGCCCCTCATCCTCTCTGAGGTTAATCTCCTGTCCCCTGGCTGCCTTGTGTCCCACGCTGCTCCAGTGGTGACCTGATAGAATGACATCGGTCATACTTCCTTAGAGATGACTTGGATACTGAGTCAACCCCCTGGTGTGGTTTCGGTACACTGAGTCCTTGGGGCTATGCGTTCTCATAGATACACAATGCATGTTGGAACACAAAGGGGACTTTTAGGAAAAGCAGTTTGCTAGACGACGTAACTCACAGACTGTGAAAAAAACAGTTTTGCTTCCTTGTATGTCCATCAATAAAAGCCATGCGTTGGCCCGATTCTGGGCTCTTGGTCCTGGAGGCTGGGGTCCCTTGACCCCACTTGTATATATTCTTGGCTACTGTCTTTCTTAACCTTGAGTCGCCCTACTCGTTTTCCCACAGCTCGTGTTGTGCTGGACGTGACACTGTACACCTGAAACTAATATGATATTGTAAATGAAGAAAATATTTTTAAAAGAGTGAGCAAACCAACACCGGGCTGCCATTGGTCATCATGAATGTCAATCTTCACCTGCTTTTCCCTGCCTCCTCGGCCCAGCGGTTGATTAGGCTTATCCTCTGGCACCACCTGCAGGCCGCTTCCAGAACTGTATCCTCTGTGAAGAAGCTTTTACCCACAGCAGATATCGCTGCCCTGGGGCTGGGCGCGGCTCTTAGGGACTCCGTTGGCAAGTGCAAGGGCAGTCCTGAGAGGGGGCTGCCCGAATTATTTTCATTGAGCTGCGAGTAAGGGAGCCATGGGCACTGAAGAAGGGTCACAGAGGGACAGGCGGGTGCGCGGGGGAACGAGACTGGAAGGGCACGGCCAGGGAGTGCTGGGGTGAGCTGGGGTCGTGGAGGCCGATTGGAACAGCAAAGCTCAGGGGCTAAGGTCCACTTGCCCAACTGCTTGGGTTCAATCCTGGCTCCACTACTGACTTTGTATCTCGAGGCCAATTGTTTGACATCTCTATGGTCACAGTGTCCTTTGAAATGGGGACAACTGTAGCTGCTTGTTATGAGGATAAACTGAGTTAATGTTTGTAAAGAACCTAGAGTAGTTTTTATCCAATGAAATTAACAGTTGGCATTAAAGATGGTCACCGGTAGCATTGTAGGAATGTAAGTCTTTTCTTCCAAATAAGGGCATAACCCTACTTAGAAACCTACCATAGGAATCTACCTCAGAGCAGGTCCCTATCCTCCCCCCAAACTTACCCTGTTTACACAAAGGTCACATGGCCTGCCTTAGAATTTTTTTGTCTCCTCTCCCTTACACCTTCCCCCTGTGAAATGTTATAAAAATACAAATTAGCCAATCAGGTAAGGTTAAGAGTGTGAGGTCTGAAGCCCTAGCCAACAGGGTTTAATTAAGCTTGTGTTAGGGATAAAAAGGTACGCGACCCTCCACTCGGGGTGGTTCCAGCTTTTGTCTGAGCCTGCAACTGAGCACCCTTTTGCAGAAGTAAAGATCGCCTTGCCGAGATATTTAAATCTCTGAGTACTTATTTGCGGCCCAGAGTTTCATTTCCAATAGCATCGGCATCACTTCTTGAGAAATGCAAGTTACTGGGCAACCCTCCAGCCTTATTGAATCAGGCTGTCTGCAGAGGGAGCTCAGGGCTGTTTCCACAAGCTTGCCAGACGATACCGATGCATCATGAACTTGGCAAAGCATTAGCCTGAGTTTCTCAGGCAGGTCTATTCATGCCTCTGCCTGTTAAAAGATGCCGATTACTGGGCCTCATCACCCCAGACCTTTTGAATTTAAATATATAGGATCAATTCCCAGAATCCAAGTTTAAAAATAAATATCCAAGTAATAAGTTTGAACACAGCTGGACAGGGAATCACTGAGGAGCAGGCCCCTTTAATTTACAAATAAGGAGTTGAGACACTGCCCTCCTCCCACCCCCAACTAGTCCTGCGGCCTTGGCTAACTACCCTATTTCCTAATCTGTGAAACAGAGGCAAAAGTCACACCTACGTCAAGAGCTGACTGTGAAGATCAAATGAGATCAAAATGAGTCACCTACCAAACACCACCCAAATGAGAACAGAGGTTGAACTGAAGTGTCCCTCCATCTCCAGGCCCCAGAACCGGAAATACCTGCAGGATCCTGGAACCCCATAGGGAGGCTTCCCCTTGAGGAAGCCCTTGATAAAATTAGGTGCTTCGGAAAGGCGAGTCCTCAGGAAAGGGGCTTTGGAGAGATGGTCCAATCTCTGAGCCTCTTGCTTTGGCCTGGGCCCTGCTCACTGGAGTCCTGAACCATCCTCAGAGCCAGGACAGTTTTGTGAGTCCCATGACAGGGACGTAGAGGTGAAACCACCCAGATCCCCTGTATCTTGGCCCCAGGCCCCATCTGCTCCGGGCACAGTGGATATTTCTCGTCGTAGAGAAAAGAACTAGCTGCTGGCCGCCTCCTTCTTGGAGCTTCTGGAGTTCCAGAACAGCGGACATTCCCTTCCCATGAGTGCCTTGTCTTGCTCGGAAAGGGTAGACAAAGGGTCTCCAGAGGAAGGTTTAGCTGCTAAGTCTGCAGGGCTGGCCCCTAAACCGGTTGCTGGATTTTAAAGACTCCAACCCTGGTTCTCTTTCAAATTAGTGATGGCATCTGCTCACACTCTGGTTCTTAAACACTATATGTCTTCTCAAGCCCCTTGCAAACACGTTTTTGATCGTCAGTTTGGAGATGCCCGACTCTGGAGCCCTCCGTCAGGACTGTCAGTATCTGCATCTAGTAACGCGCGTCCTGCGCGCCAGCAGCGCCGGCCTCCTCCTCCTCCGAAGTTGGCTCATCGGACTGGGGAGGGGGGACAATGAGGGCGCCAGGCCCCACTAGACCCCACCGCAGCAGCGGGCTGCTTGCTGCCTGCTTTGGGGCCGTTCTTCAGCGGGAAGCTGGGGAAGCTCACCGCGCACACAGACGCGCACAGGAAGCCTGGCGGGGCCTCTGCGGGTCTCCGCGTTGCGCTGCAGCGACGGCCGGGTCTGGCCCGCTCACCCTACCGCCGCCGCCCACCCCGCAGCGGCTGCAGGGCAGCGACGGCCGCGCGCGAAGCTCCCCCCCTCCCCGGGGCCGGGCTCTCCGTCCCGCCACTCCAGGCGTGGGGCGCGCTTCTCCGCTGCGCCCGGCCCCTTGCGAACTCAAAGCCCCGGGAAAGCGCCAGGCCGCGCGCTCCTGCGTCTCCCGCCCTCCGCGGGCTCAGCTCCTCCCGCGACGACAGGGGACTCGGGTGGGCGGGGAAGGGATGGAGGGACGAGATTGCTCTGAGTTTATCTAGGAACGCGGAAGCTGGCGTGGACGGAGTGTGCCCGGGGAGTGCACGCGGGGGACGCGGCGGGCTGGTCCGGATCAGAGCGCGGGCGTGGCCCCGAGCCCAGCCCCTCGACCCGCCGGCCCGCGTGATGCGCTCCCCGCCCGTCCTTTCC
>PVJL010016921.1:0-19622 GCA_004026885.1 Lyroderma lyra | reverse complement strand
GTCGTCCCCCCAGACTGAGAGCTCCATGAGGGCAGGCACTGTGCGTGCCTCATGGCTGTACCCAGCGCTCGGCACGTACCAGGCGCTTTGTCAGGTCGCTGAGCGAATGCACCACCCCTCTGGCCTCGGCGTCAGACTCCCACTGCCCTAGTCCACACTTCAAATATAATGTGAATTATTATCAAATTTAAATATCAGGCAGGTCTTTAACTACCTGGCAGGCGTTTGAATTTTAATTATTATGTCATAACTATTCCAATAATACAATCATGAAAATAAAATCCAATCATTGAAATGTAAATGCCTGCCCAATATGCTAGCTCAGTGGCCTGCGGGAACCCCTGAACTAAATTCCCTGTCACCCCCACAATCCAGCCTCTCCCAGCTCCCCTCTCTCTGGCAATGGATCCAGTTATTCACACATCATCAATTAAAACGCCCCAACTGCTCCCACAGAGAGGGGGATTCTTGAGAGCAGGATCCTCACGGATATATTTTTGACTCCAACATCTAGAACAACTTCGGACCCAGGGTAGGTCTTCAACAAATACCTGTGAAATGAATGAAACATCCCATAAACGTGCCTGTTCTTGGCACTTGCTGTGTCTACCTTGTGCAGGCTCATTCCAGGGCTGAACCCCTCACCAAGGGCAGTCATAGGCCCCTGGATCCTCCTCTGGCCCAGAGCCAAGCTGCCGAAACACCTCAGGGCTCCCCGAATGGTTTGATGCAGCCCCTCCACCCCCAGGAGGCTGGTGCCTAGACAGGGACTGTCCGGGGCTCACTGGCAGACAGGCTGCTGTGAGTTCTCCCCCAGGAAGGCGTCCCTGAACCCTCCTCCCACAGGAAGCTTGCCTGCCTCCGGAATGTTACAGACCTTCATCACACATACGGTCCACTCTGGGATTACAAGGCTGATAGCTCCGGAAGGAAGGAGAGAGGACCTCAACGAACATACTGTGTCACGGCGCAGGGCAAGTTCCACATCCGTGGTCTTTAATCTTCACAAAATCCTGCGGGACTTATGATCCCATTCTGTAAGAAAGGAACTGGGGGACAGATGGCAGGTAGCAGACCCAAGGCCACACAGCCAGGAAAAGGTGGACCCAGAACCTTAAGCCCGGCCTATCTGTCACCCAAGTCCATGGTCTTTCCACCGAAGAAAGGGGTTCAGACCTAGTGAAGACGTAAGGGGTGAGTGGGCTTTTCCCAGGACATCAGACCTAAGTGTCACATGATTTCTTTATGGACAAAATGAAGAAGTAAAAGCTGACTTGCAGTTATGGCCCACAATTCCCAATAACTGACTGGGGGTTGCCTGACGAGTTCAGCGGCTCTTTGGTTCTAAACTTGCAGCCTGGGGCCATATGCAGCCCTAGGAAATGCACAGCTTGTCCTGCAGGTGTGTCTTTAAAAAATGGGATCAGGTGCTAGTGTATAAATATTAGGGGGTGTCAGGCAGAAGTCCAAATTTCTGGCTTCTCTTCATTTACTTTTTTAATTGACCCCTTTCTCCCAGTTTTATTGATTTAGAAGTAACACCTGGTTAAGGCATACAGCGTAATGATGATTACTACGATTAAGTTTGGTTAACAACCATCATCTCATGTAGATACCAAAGATGTTATTTTCCCTGTGGCGAGAACTTTTAGGATCTACTCTCTTAGCTACAGATCTGACAGTCCTGGCTCTGGATTTCTTCACAACAACAAGATTTCGCTCATCATTTACTCGTTGATAGACACTTGGGCTGAGCGTAGCTGCAGCCATGGACTAGACGTGTGTTTAGTTTTTGCCTAGTCTTCACCGGTCCTGATTGTGGTTTGCTCAGCCTGCCGTAGAACTCAGTCTGGAGTCCTATCCTCTCACCGTGTTCATCGGGAAGGGGGCAGTGAGCACCTGAGAGCTGAGGCCATCTCTTACACAAACCTGCGCTTCAAGTGCTGAGCTCCGAGTCCGGGAGAGAGTAGTTGCTCAGTAAATACTATGTAAGCATGTTAAGGACACCCATCCCAGGACAGAAGTCACTGAGGGCTTTCTGGAAGAGCAGGCACCTGTACTAAATCTTTAAGTGGGTTGGAGAAATGGGACCCTTTGTACACGGTTGGTAGGAATGGAAAATGGTACAGTCTCTGGGGAGAACAGTATGGAAATTCCTCAAAAATTTAAAAGTAGGGTTATCATTTGACCCAGCAATTCCACATCTGTGTATATACCCAGAAGAATAGAAAAAAAAAAAGAGTCTCTAAGAGATATTTGTACTCCCATGCATTCTTCACAATAGCTAAAACATGGAAGCATCCCACGTGTTCATCAACGGATGAATGGATAAGCAAAATGTGGTGTGTCCAACCATGGAATATTATTCAACCCTGAGAAGGAAGGAAATTCTGACACGTGCTACAACATGGATGAAAGTCGAGGACACTACGCTAAGTGAAATAGGCCAGTCACAATGACAAATACTACATGATTCTGCTTACAGGAGACACTCAGAGCAGTCACAATCACAGAGACAGAAAGTAGCATGGTGTTTGCCAGGCCTGAGGTGGGGGGGGTGGGGGGTGGAGAGCCCTTATCTAACAGGTACAGAGTTTCCATTTCATGAGAGCAAAAGAGTTTTGGAGGCAGATGGTGGTGATGGTTGCACAACATTATAAATGAAGTCAATACCACTGAACTGTGCACTTAATATAAAATGATACACTTTAGGTTATGAGTATTTTACCATGATTAAAAAAATTGGGAAACAGAGTACAGTGGAGCTCACTGGGGTACCATGGAGAGGAAGGGCATGCTGGGTAGAAGAAGCCCACACAAGGCTCATAGGCAGGCATTGGAATGGCTCATCCAGGGATTCGCAAACTGATGAGGTCGCTGGGGGTGTTAGGCAGTGGTATTCCAGTAAATGTTTAACAATAACGGGCTCTCCAGGGGGAAAAGCCCCGAATTTTAACACATGCCAGTCTCTGGAGTGTAAATACCCGACCATGGGCAATGCCATGCCACCAACATAACGTCACTGCATGCAGAGTTGAGGTGAGCACCCCACCAACAGAGACAATACATGGCAGGTAAGAGCCCAGGTTCTGAACCATCACTTACTAGCTGTGCGACCTTGGGCAAGTTGAGTTTAACTGCCCTGTGCCTCGGTTTACCGGAATAATGGGGTTAATCATTTTACCCGCCTCATCCCTACATTCTGAGTTGGTACATGACAGGCGTTTAGCATAGCGTTGGTACATAGTGAGGGCTAGTTTTTATGATACTAGGAAGGTGGGTTATGGCCCTGATTCCTCAGGAAAGGGCATTTTCTGTACGTGGTCAGCAGGAATTGCAGATGGTGGGAGGGGCTAGCTGAGGAGATACAGCCAAGGAGGTCACAGAGAAGCCTGGGCGTCAGGCTGAGGGGTTCCGACATTCCTCCTGATGGAGTCCCAGGATGCCCTCGACCAATAGCAAGATGACGTGAGTTCAATAAGAAGACACTGAACAGTTCCTGCCCTGAGATGACCCCAACTGAAATGCACAAGGACAGGGTGGGGTGACACAGATCAGCAATCGCACGTGTGAGGCCCACGGCTGTGCCCAGAATGAGGGGTCCTAGAAGACCTTCTCCGGAGGGATGTGCTGGGTTCTGAGCCCCCACTCTGGGAGGGTTTCTGGAATACTGGGCGCATCTGGGTCCTAAAACGCCTGGCCGATGGAGGGAATGGAGGCTCACTAGTGTTTGGAAGCGGGTGCAGGGCAGCCTCTGTCTCCAGATTTCTGAAATGCTGCCAGGGTGAAAGGCATTACAGTTGTCCATGTGGCCCCGGACCCAGCACCAGGGACAGGCCCTCTGAGCAGTCAGATTTGGGCTGGAGCCCAGAAAGTGTTTTCTTGCAACCCAAGTGTCCCGTTTCCTGTCCCTGGAGGCACTTTTTATTTACCACGTCATTAGGAACAGAACTGTGGCCTGGGAGGCTGAGACTAAGGAGGGGGAACGTGACCCCACTTGACTTCTCAGGAAAAGACGCCTTCCGTAAGTGTTGGGGGACCTGTCCGAAGCACGTGATGTCAGCTACGTCAGCTATGAAGCATGGGCTCCTAAGAGGGTTTAAAAAATTACATTTTACCAAGACTACAAAAAGAGAAACGATGGGGAGCCCTCCACATGGCGTGGAGAGAACTGTCAAAAGGTCTATGCTTCCTGCCTTCTGGGTGCCAGCCCCCCAACATTAAATCATGGGGAGCTTGACATCACCTGAGTGGGATATGGACTCGGCGAGCACCAGGGTGCCCACCAGGTCTGACCTTCGACGACAGTGTGCATTGCCATATTAACCTATTCCTGAACATTCCAAGCTTTCCTACTGAGGGCTTTGGCATTTGCTGCTACCCCTGCCTAAACACTAATACTTAGCATTAGTATTAGCTCCAGGTCACATCTTAAAGGCCACCTCTCCCGGGAAGCCTCCCCTGATGCCTACCCAGGGTAGCTCCTCCTCCTCCAGTCAATCTTATATCACTCTTTCTCCCCCTCGTAGCACTTCCCGTGGCCTTTAACTCTCTCTCTTTCTTTACCGTTTATGACTTATCTGTTCCCCTAGAGGGCAGGAAACTTTCAGTCCCGTCCACCACACCATCAGCAGCTAGCACAGAGCCTAATGCACGTGTGGCAGTCGGTTGGATGAACTGTAAGTCAAGAGGGAGCTGCAGGCCCCGTGAGTGTCAGCCATTCCACAGGCTGACAGTTTGTCCTAAAGACAGACGCAGCTGGTCCCCATCTTGGTCTCAGTATTTATACGTATGTGACAGCTATTGCTCAATAACAGAGTCAAGTCTAACTTTCACCAAAACTTTTGCTAAAAGTGCACATCCAACCACCTACTTGATAGCAAGTACCTGCTTTGTTTTAGCTTTGAAAAGGCAATTAAATTATGCACTCTCAAGAGCCCTACCCTGACCTAGCCTTTCTTTCTGCCTTGGTTTCTGTCGTTCCCTGCACCTGGAATGTTCTTCGCTCTCTTTTTTACGTGAGAACAGTCTACCTGTCTTTCCACGCTGTGATGTCACCTCTTTCTTGGAGGAGAGAGAAACCCTAGAGCAGGCGATGGGTCTGACTAGCAAGATCCGGGGTGGCGCCCAAGGTTCTCGGCTCGGGATCCTGACACTCACAATTCCAGGCGGTTCCACCTGTCTCCAATCCCCAATCCAACCCAGCAAACATCCCCCAAGTCATTTCAGTGGTCAGAGAGCGCCAGCGAGGCACTAAGGGGACAAATACAAAGCTAAATCCATCAGCCACAGCGCCCCAGGGTTTACCACCCAGCGCCCGGGGGGAAGGGCGGCCGTGTGAAGTGAAGGAAGCCTCGTTGGGAATGGAGTGGGGACGCCTCATGCAGGTACCAAGGCATCCCCGCCTGCGTGCCCAGCAGGAGGAAGAAAGACAAGGATCACGTGGACAAGGGGGGACTTGCATCCCACGGGAATGTCATCTTCTGCTTCAAGAAAAGGGACACACTGCAAGGACACACTGACCACAGCCTGCAGCCAATGAGAAAGCGCCACACCCCCTGTGTTCTCCAATGAGCTTTTGTTCCAAACAACCGCCCTGATTTCCCCCGAGGAACCAATAAACACAAGCTCCGCTGCCCTGGCCTCTGGGGACTCGGGCTTGCCCTGGTTCTGCCACCGCCTGCTCGCTCCGAATGGCCCTTCTCAGTACACCGTTTGCTGGTAAAATAACTGAATGTTTTGTGTTAAAGGTCGACGGGCATCAGAGTAGGCCTCTAGAATGGCTGCGACACGGACAATGACATTGGAACTCCCTCTCTAGGCCTGAGAGGAGGTGCCACCTCTTTTGAGATGCTTCCCTGGCACCTGCCGGGCCAAATTCACGGCTTCCTCCTCTACTTCTGGGTCGGTCTTCCTCACCTCTGTGACAGCGCATGTCACACGTGGCCACAGTCCAAGGCGCCTGTCTCCCCCACAGGCACAGTGGCCCTTCTTGATCTGTCCCCTCTGCCACCCTGTCCAGCCTTGCCTTACATACCACCGCTGTACCCAGTGCCTTCCCAGGGAACGCCTGATGCACGCAAACCTCCAGCATCCACGTAGCTATCACCTATCTATCTAGGTATCATCAATCTGTCTGTCACCTATCTATCATCGTCTATCATCTATGTATCATCTATCATCTATCTATCACCTACATATCACCTACCTGTCATCTATCCATCTTTGTATCATCTATCTGTCTATCATCTATCATCTATCTGTCACGTATCTATTATCATCTCTCTATCATCTATCTATCATCTATCATCTGTCTATCATCTATCATCTATCATCTATCATCTGTCATCTGTCATCTGTCATCTGTCTTGCTCTCACTCTCTCCCCCCTTCCCTTTCGCTTCCTCTCTTTCAATCTCACTCCCTGTCTCCCCTGAGTCCCTTATTCCCTGGACTTCTTTCTCTCACTCAACTGTACCCATCTTTCTGGACCTCACATGCTTATCACTTGATAACTACTTAGTGAGCGCCCACTCTGTGCTGGGCTGTTCTGGGGAAACAGCAATGAACAAAACAGAGAACTGCATCCTCATGGTCCCCAGGGACCTTGTTCTGGTGGGAAGAGACAGAAATAGACAAGTAAATAAATAAAATGCACAGTTTGGCAGGTGGTAATAAATGCTAAGGGGACAAAAAATGCAGAGGGGGGCTGGGAGTGTGTGTGTGTGTGGGGGGGGGGGTGATAGTGGGAGCAGGCAGCTTAAATATACTACTTAGCCCAAAGTCTTTCTGCCACCCAGAGAGGGGGGTCTGGAGAGGGATGGCGGGAAGGACCGAGGTCTCCCCCTGAGGGCCGGGATGGCATCTCCCCCGTCGGTGTGTTTCCTTCTGCTCGTACCACGTGCCTGGCACACAGTGGGCGCTCAGACAAGGTTACTGACCGGTACATCAATGCCGACTATTCCTGTCCCCAAACACACGTATTTTCGTGTGGTTGGAGTTAAAAGGCGATTCCAGCAAGGCCTCAGATGAACGTAAACACAACTTGTGACTCTAACCCTCTTTATAACCCTGCTCAGCTCTGCCCCCGGGTTTGCAGGTGGGTAGCCTCCAGCTTCCCTGCAGGCGTGCCCTTACGAACAACTCAGCCCACAGGTCTGGCACCTTATGGACAAAGGACCCCAGCAACCCAAGGGATCTCCTCGAACAGGGTCTGCACCTCGGTTCACCTCCCTCCCAGGGACCCCTCCTTGCTCTCCAGACCCCACCTTCTGCAGTCTCTCAGCTGGTGTGTTCCCCCGGGGGTGCAGCCCCCACGCCCATCACTGACCTCTGCGACCTGGCCGCAGCAGCTTGCAGCCTCGAGCAGCCTCATCGAGCACAGCCTGGAGCCCTGGCTCTGCTGGGCTGGCTCCCTGCCTCCAGCCCCAACATTGGGGTCCACGAGGCTGCAGACCGCAGCAAACTTGGGGGCTCCAGAACCTTAAAGCTGTGAGTGAGAGAAGCGAGTGGTGAAGACAGGCCCGGATGAGGTGATGGAAAGGCACTTCGGCCGGCGTCCAGCTGGGCATTCCTCTGCCTCCTGCTGCCTCTACAAACGCAGAAAGTCCAGCTGTGTCCCAGAGCCTGGGGCTCGCTCTCCTGCCAAAGGGGCCTGGGCAGCCACCCAGAAAATTCCAGTCCTGAATTATCCAGGTCACAGCCTTATCCGCTTCCCAAGGCCCTTTGCTAATCCCCTCAGCCTGGAGAAATCACCCCCACCCCGCCCCCAGCTCCCAACTTTCTTAAGGAGCTGACAGCCGGCCAAGAAGCTTGACTCTGTGAGTACCGGGGGTCCCCAGTCTTGGCTGAGGCAAGAGTGTGAACTCAGACCCTGGGGATGGGATGCCCAGGAAAACAGTGGGGAGGGAGGCAGTTGCAGTGGGAGGGATCAGACCCCAAAACAAATGCACCCCTGGGGATGAGTCCTGAGGGTGGAGACCAGTAGCCAGAAATTCAGCGGTATCAGTCATGCAACAATAATTTCCGGAGTGTCTACTATGTGCCAACCTCCAGGCACAGAGATGAGCATGCCAGCAAAGCCACCGCAGATGTGCAGGGGGGACCAGCCCCGAGCCACAGCGTGGGGAGGGGGCCTCTGCCCTGCCTGCAGCCACAGCGGTAATATTGGGGCATTAGTGTTTATGGGGTGCTTCCTGTATACCAGGCGCCATGCTAGGTACAACACGTGTTATCCGATTTAATGCGGATATTAACTCCACAGGGCAAAGTGCCCGTCGGACCCGGGCTGCAGGGCGTTGGCCAAGGTCACCAGCTAACCAGACTCCGGCGAGCTTCCAAGGACTCTGTTTTCCAGTTTGACTGGTACAGTCCCTGACACAACAGAGAGTAGATCTATTTCTTTCTCTCTCTTACTCACAACCAAAGAGAAGAAAACAATCATTCAAAAATGATCCAGAAATGTATAAAGTCCAAAGTGAAACTTCTCCCTTGTTCACCTAAGATAACCCCTGTTACGAATAATTTCATTTCCTTTTTGGTTTTGTGTATATTGGCTTTTGCTTTTGGTTCAGATTTTTAAAAAGAACGAAAGCCTCATGAAGTAAGTTGAAATTCCTCCTTGTCCCCTTCTGCCACCCTATTTTTTTATTGTTAAACTTATTGGAGTGGCATCAGTTAGCAAAAATCACATAGGTCCCCAGTGTCCAGTCCTACGTGTTGCATTGTGTGCTCATCGCCCAGGGCCAGCTCCCCCTCCATCACCAGGTACTCGACTCTGCCCCTCCCTCCTCTGCCGTCCCCTCCCTCTTGCCCTCGGGTAACCACTAAACTGTTGACTGTGTCTGCTGCCCCATGTCCATCCTTTCTTCCTCCCCCTTCCCCTCTCTGCCCACAGGTAACCAGATCAAGAAAGCGGCGTGCATCAGTTCAGAGCTGATACTCAGACTTCGTATTCGTACCCAGGAAGAATATATACAACATCACTTCTTGTTCTATTTGTCTGTCTGCACTAATGGCATGGTCGTGCTGTCCTGCAACTTGCTCGATTCACTCTATCCGTATTGGCCCCTGGAGAGCTGATTTATTCTAAGCTATATACTGAAAGGGGCAATGTAGGGTCATAAAGCAGTCATATTTTCCCTCAAAATTTTATTTTGAAAATCAAAAATCTGCAGTAAAGTTACCAGATCTCCCACAATTAACCACCATAAACCCTGTGCTTCACCAAGTGTTAACATTTTGCTACAGGTGCTTCACTGCACTCTCTCACACACACATTATTAGAGAGGAAATTGCAGACACATGATCCTCAATAATTCAGCATCTGTCACCTGAGGATAGGACACTCTCTTACATAACCCAGCGCAATCAGGGCACACAAATTCAATATCGATACAGTAATACTATTGCCCACTATCCATTAAAAATGTCTACGATCCAATTTCCCCTCATTGTCCCTGTAATGTCCTTTGTATCCCATTTGCTTGCTTTGCTTTCTCACCAGCGCAGGATCCAAATGAGAATCAGGCAACCTGGGGGCCATCGGCAGTTCCTCTGTGATGGGTACTCTGCGCGCATCTGTGCCCTCAGGCTGGTTTGCCCTCAGCTCCGCCCCATCTGCCCCTGCGCAGCTCCACTTGGGGGCAGAGCTGAGGTGACGGGCATGCATCCCTCCCCACGCGAGCTGCTTCCAGGCAGCAAGACACTGGCGAGACATTCATCTCTTACTCCGTATGTTGCAAATACATTCTGTAAGCACGCGAGTTGGCTTTCAGCTGGGTTTATGGCATCTTGCACCGTACAAACACTTCTAACGTTTTTTGTAATCTCCTTTAGCGTCTTGTTTGAAAAGTCCCTCGTGACGCTGAAGGGAAAAAGTTATTTTCTGTATATTCTTCTATTGGCTCTAGAATTTCAGATTTTACCTTCAGGATTTAACCCTTCAATCCATTTGGAGTTTGCTTTTCGTGTATTGGATGAAGCAGGAATGGAATTTTGTGTATCCATAGGGGAGGTCGGCTATTTCAATAGCTTTCATTGAAGGGTCCAAGCTTTCCCTCTAGTGTTAAAGCTTCTGTCCCCTGTGCTTCTACCTGTCCTTAAGTCTCTTCGTGTGCTTTTTTATTTGACTTTAATCAATTTGTCGACAGCTGCCCCAATATCCCTCTGCCTGATTACTATGACTTTTTAATGCTTCACGTATACTGAAGAAAGTCTCTGTTCTTCCTTTCCCTTCTTTAGAAATGTTTGGTCATTCTTAAACCTTTACCCCATCCTATGAATTGTAGAATCAGTTTTTCACATTTCATGACATCTCCCACTGGGATTTTTACTGGAATTCAGTTGCATTTTGTGGAGTACTTGGTGCTGTTCAGTCCTGCCAACTCTGAACACAACATGGGCTTACACTCTATTTATTTAGGTTTTCTGATATAATGGGTTCTTCAATCACATGTTAGAATTTTTCTTCATAAAGGTTTTCTACATATATTAGATTCTTTACTAGAAATTCTTTTGTTGTTGTTGTTGTTCTGACTGTGAATGGCATGTTTTTCCATCACATTTTCTAATTGATTATTGGTGGATGACTTTGCTTTTTGTATGTTGTTCTCGTATTTAGAATTTTATCAAATTCTCTTAGTTTATAATGTTAATTATCTCTTGGATTGTCTACAAAGAAAGTCGTGGTGTCTGCAAATGGAAATTGTGTCATTTTTCCCTAAATTGTATTCCAATTCATTTTTTGAATAGGTATGCAATTTAGGGAAAAAATGTTATATCTATTCAAAGACTTATTTTATTGGCTAAGACTTACGGTAAAATATTGAATTCCAGGTGGGATAGCAGGTAATTTTGTTTTATTCTTGACTTTAATCAATTCATTATTTCCACATATATTTATTGAGTGCCTGCAATCTGACAGGTGCTTTGTTAAGCATGTAATAAAGCAAACTAGGAGGTTATTATCATATCAAATTGTGTTTAATTCCTTAAATTAAATTCTGAAAAATTTACAAAATATAATTATTACTTACACTTTGAATGATTTCAGATAGTTTCCAAATATCAGTTTCTGAAGTTATAAATCTCTTCTCCTTGATTAAATTAGTTTAATTGAATTATTTGCAATTACTAATTTTACATATAAACTTGGTTTTTATTTCTCAAACAAATAATAGTTTGTGATTAAATTGCATCATCAATGATCCAAACTGTGTCTAATTATTAGCATCAAAGTCATTTATAAGTAAATGCATAGTAATAATTGAGAAAAAAATTTTTATTATTTAGGAATTCCTACAAATAAAAACATGACCATAGCCATAGCTTCTATAGTAGTGGGGAAATGTGAACAATGCAAGCAATTCTATCAAAAGAAAAATAAAATACCAATACTTTACGTATGTACACAAAATGAATAACTGCTCTGGTATATTTAAAAAATCATTAGTAAAATAATAGCCCACCTGGGATGAGTTTATGGAAGGTTAGCAGGAGGCAGGGTGTGGTGAGCTGACAAATGTTTTACAGCCAACTCTCGTGGGGAAACATCAACCAATCAATCAATCTTTGATTCATAGAGTTCCTTCGTTTCCAAAGTGTAAGTACTCCCACTATGGCTGATTTCAAACTACCAACATGACACCACTGAGTGCGGAAACAGGGGAAGAATTGTTAAGTTGGACTTTATTAAAATGGACATCTGCTCTGTGAAAGACACAAGCCACAGGCCAGGAACAAATGTTTGCAGAACACGTATCTGGCAAAGCACTTGGATCCGAAATAGGCAAAGAACTCCTAAAACTCAACTATAAGAAAATGAAGAGTCCTGTTTTTTCAAAAGGGCAAAAGATCTGAGCAAACACCTCACCAAAGACATACAGATGTTGAATACACAGTTGCAAAGCTATTCCACATCGTGTGTCATCAGGGCAGTGTAAACAGGAAAACTACTACACGCCTATTAGGATAGCTAAAATCCAAAACACTGACAGCACCAAATGCTGGCAAAGTGGAAGTGCAAATTGGTACAGATGGTCTGGCAGTTTCTTACAAAACTAAATACAGTCTCACCAGCCCGTCCAGCATCTGCATTCTCAGCTATTTACTCAGTTGAGCTGAAAAGTTACATGTACACAAAAACCTGCATGGGAATGTTTATAGCAGCTCTATTCATAATCACCGAAAACTAAAAGCAACCAACATAGCCTTCAAAAGAGGCAAAAGGATAAACAAACCGTAGCACAGCCATACAGTGAGATACTAATCAGCAGCAAAAGGACAGGGAGGACACTGAAAGGCACATAACTACGTGAAAGGAACCAATTGAAAAAGTCATGGAGTTCCCTGGTGGTGTAGTGGCTTAAGGCTTCGGTGTTGGCGCTGTCAGTGCTGCGGCCTGGGTTCGATTCCCGGTCAGGGAGCTACCCACATACCAAAAAGCAAAATAATAATAATAATAATAATGATGATGATGATGTAGCAATAGTAACTGATTATGAACTTTAGTTAATAATAATCTATCAACATTAAATCATTTATTGTAACCAGCAAGCCACACTCGTGCCAGCTGTTAATGGTAGGGGAAACTGTGTGTGTGTCCTGACTGGCAGGATGTATGTGGAATTCTGATACGTTTCCAAAAAGCAAAGTCTATTAACTTAAAAAGAACCATTGAGGCAATAAATGCCTTTGCATGACTCCATACATTCTTAATTACAATGCAGGCGTGCTAAATTGCTTTGTTCAGAGCCTATTTTGTGTTTGACTGGCTTTCACACTCCAGAGCAGTGCTTCTATGGGATGCAGGTGCAGATCACCCTGGGATCCTGTTAACACGCAGATTTTAACCCACACATCTGGGGTGAGTCCTAAAATCGGCATTTCTAACCAGCTCCTTGGTGAGCCCAGTGTTGCTGGTATGTGGTCCATACTCCCAGGAGCAGAACAGGCAAACTGACAAACAAGTCTGAGATGCGACCCTCTGTCGTCTGTTTTCTAAGTAAGGAGGGAAGAAATGTCTAATTTCACGACAATGCTAATCAGTGTTTTTTGTGGTGGTTTTTTTATCCATGTTCTTTTAACCCACGTTTTCACTGCCCTTTCTTTCTGAATCACGTTTGTTTCCTGTTTTCAAAGGCGTTGGAACTCCTTGCTTCAACTAAACAAGACAGCTGAGTTCAAGCGCATGTGTCTCGCTGAAACCCAACCAGAGGTTAATAACACTTTATAGAAGCCAAAAGGGTAACCAAACATTTGTGTTTGCACAAGTCAAGTGCAAATCTTGTTCTGGAGGCTGTGAAGGTCACTGATGGTGTTGCCCAGACAATGGCTTCTTTCGCGTTAGTCGGGACCGCTGCTGACTTGAGAGTCGTAAGCCAAGTGGCAAATGCCGAGAGAGGGAGCTGGCTGGCTGAACAACCTTCACGTCCCCAGGCAGCCATGGCCCAGGGCAAAGCCTCGGAGGGCCCGCGTCCCAGCTCTGCCGTGAGCTCTCTTAGCCTCAGCCCCCTCATCCGTACACCAGATGACTGAGCTCCATCCTCATTGAGGGTCCCCACGCTCCGCATTCCTCATTTTTCAGGGCAGGGGTTTCAGGTTTCCACCTGCCTCTCCCTGCGCCGCCCCACGCACAGGTGAGCCCCCCGCTTCCATCGCCTGACTTCGCGTCTCAAAGCCCACGGGGAATCCTGACCCGGGCCCGTGGCCTCCGCTGGGCTCAGCACAGACAGGACACCTTCCCTGCACCTCCACGTTCTCCACCCATCTCAGATGCCCTCGGGGACATGTGACTGGAGGAGTTCCTGGCTGGATCCTGGAGCCACAGAAGATCCTGCTGCAGTGGAATAGATTCAGTCTAACAGCGAATGAACTGAAGTCAATTAAGGTGATGACCGAACAGGCAGCAGCTCTACCCAGAGCACCTGTTGGCTGTGAGGAGATCAAATTCTGATTTTAACCAAATTCTTCAATAACCCATGAGTGGGCTTTTGCCAGAACCTTCCCTGGACCTTCTCAGCTGCAGGTCCGAAAGCTCTAGAAATTTCAGACCACAGTTTTGTCCAGTGATGAGCCAGTCGTGACCCAGACAGGAGCCTTATTGATCAGTCAGCTCAGAGCTTCCCAAGGTGGGGCCAAGGATTAATCTTGTTTCCCTACTACCTGGTGTCTGGGGTGGGCACTCTGTACCCACATACTTACCATTCATTCATTCATTCATTCATTCACTCAGCACACAGAGATGGAGCCCTTCCCTTCCAAGGCCCTGTGCTCTGTGCTAGGGGAGAGAGATGCCCCGTAGCTAACCATCCCACCTTGTCAGCCCAGAGCAAGTCCCCTCCGAGTTTTCAGCTCCGGAGAGGATAAGGGACTCGACCTGATCCCCCTAATGTTGACAGAGCTTTTCCTCTGCAGGGGTCCGCCCTGCTCCCCTCCTGTGTCCTAGGACTCTCTGCATGGTTTGAAGGAAAGGGACAAGTGTCTTACACCTTCTTGGACCGTGACATGTGGAAACACAGGCGCATGAGACGCAGAGTTTCCTGTCTCCGGGAAAGACCATTGCATATTCTCAGGGGTTCTTGGGCTGCAGGGTCCATGCACAGAGAGCCCCCCAACTTGAAGAGCCCCTCATTTGGTTGGCAGGTTGGACACACAGAATACTAATATCCAAAGACCTGCAGCACCTTATAAAAAGCAATGGGCTGGCTCGTTCCCAAGGGAGGAAGGGAGGTGGCGTCTCCCTAGGAGAGGTCCTCTGATGTAAGACATGTGGAAAGAGGGATCCTTTGGGGAGTCTCACATCAAGCATGAAAGAGAAGCGCACCCATAACTGTGCCGAGAGATTTATGACACGAGGACAGCCGGCCGGCCAGGGTGGAGCAGATGGCAGGCGGCCATTCTGGGTGCCAACTTTTTAAAGTGGAAAACAGAAGGAAGTATAATCTCTGGAAAAGTTGAGAATGTGGGTTTATTTGTGTCCCTGGATCAAATCCCAGAGAAAGGCCTGAGCCATGGAGAGACGCGGCCAACCTGGAAGGGGAGGTCCAGAATCACCAAGTGGCAGGGCCCCTGGAACGTCACTGAGTCCAGCTCCCTGCTACAATGAAAGACTCGCTTTATCCAGCCCCACAGGAGCTCTTGGCCTCCTCCATACGGTCATTTTAACACCAGCCTCTGTTCGCCTCTGGGTCTGAAAACCATCCCCCGAATGAGATCCTGCTCATATATATCTACTCTAAACCCACCACTATTCTCTCTCTCTCTCTCTGAATTGACCGACAATAAGGGCTGATCAATAACATTTCACCTTTTACAACATGGCTTCGCAGTGCCTTAGGTTGAGCCAGGAGACCAGAAGTCGGCAGCGATGTGACCTTCCGACCTCTTCGCCTCCGTTTCACCCCCATCTGGCCTTTCTCACTTCCCGCTGCACACAGCCGCAGCCCTCCCAGCTTCCTCCGCCCGAGGCCCCCAGCAAACTTCCCCTGGCGCTCCACACGGGGCTGGAAGTCCAGCCGAGACGGAGGACGAATATTTGCAGGAGGACCGTGCACCCTGCAGCATCACTGGGAGGGCTGGGAAAGCAGGCCGGGGTTCCGAGAAAGCCCCCCGAGTCACATCACAAAGCTGGTCGGCTGAGGGAGCTGCTGCTTCCGCCCCAACGGAAGCTGCTCATCAAACCCCGGAGCTGCCACCCCAGCCTCCGTCACCCCAGCCTCTGTCACCAGAACCACGGCCCCACCACAACACTGTTCCAGCCACCCGGTGCCTTCCACCTTGTCCTTTCTCCCCTCGCTCAGTGAACTCACACGAGAAAACATGGATAATCTGAGCAGGTCAAAGCGGAGGAGGAGAGGAAGAGAGAAAGAGGAAGAAAGGAAAGAAAAGAAAAAAGAAAAGAAGCAGGGCTGCTGGGAGAAACGGCTGATACCAGGATTAGAAAGATAAAGGGCAACTTACGCTCCGACTATCCTGTGATGCCAGAAAGCCAGAAAATGTAAGAAAAAACCAGAACGATAATCAGGACGGCATGCCCAGAGGACATAGGTGTCAACTTGAAGGTCCTCTCTATGGCCAGGAGGTGACAATTCAAGCAAAAGAAAATAATAATAATAATAATAAGGTGGTGTTGACTTTTAACCCACAGATGAAAATAATGAGTACATACTGATATAATTAAAGGAATGAATAAATACATCCAAGGCACAGCTCTTACCTAAAGCGGAATTTAAACGTGCAATGTTGAGGGAATGAGGGAAGCAAACCCTGCAGGGAGAAGCACGGGTTCGTGCTAGAAATCAGCGAGTCCACATATGAGGAGAAACGTGACACGTGCGTGGTCTCAGCGCATCTGCAACCACGATACTTCCTGAGCCCAAAGGGAAAAAAGAGTCCAGTGAAGAAACCTGGCAGACACCCCCTTCACCAAGTGATCAAGGTCAACATCAACAGTAATGAGGCCGATCGATAACATGGCCCATCGGTACGTTTCCCCCAGAAGGACACCATCTCACTCCCGTGACATTCTTGCCACAAATGCCTGACCTTCTGGGTGTGAGAAAACATCAGACAAGCCCAACTGAGGGACACTCTATTATACAGAAACCTGAGCGATGCTCTTCAAGAGTTTCAAGGTCACAAAAAGCAAAGAAGGACAGAGGAGCTATCCCAGCTCAGAGGGGACTGAGGAGACCCGGTGTGGGGTCGTGGGTTGGATCCCGGACTGGAAACAAAGGCGTGAGCAGGAACACTGGGACAATCCAGAAAGGGCTGTCGATGAGTGAATCACGGTCATTTACGGGTCTTCCCAGGATACGCGGGATCTCCACCATGGAGATGTTTTTGGAAGTGTAAATGTATTTCGAAATAAGATGGTGTTTTTCCCTAAAACCAAAGAGTAATGAGTCATTTTGCCTCATACACACACACAATAATTTGGGGGACAGAAATTAGTAGAAAGAATTTCAACCATAACCCGAATATTGCAAATAACCACGGCCAATAGGCTGACTCTTTCAATGATAACAATTTAAGAAGACTGTTTTGAACCCCGGTTATGCCCAAAGCACCTTCTGCTGGACACAGTCCCTCCCCTGAAGGTCACGGGCTGCCCTCGGCCCTCGGGCACTGCTGAGAGCCCTACTCCGTCACTAGTGCCTCTTTCCGCATTGCATTGCCACCACCTCGCACACTGCATGACACGGCCCGTGTCTTCTGGCCCTTGTTTGCGTCTCTCCACTAAAATGAAGCCCCACGAGTAGAGATTTTCGTTTTGTTCCCTGATGTACTCCAAGTGCTGACCTTAGTCCTCGGTGAGGGAGTTTGGACAAGAGGTCAGATCACAAACTTTGAATTCTTAGGGGAAAAATTTAAAAACCTGAAAAAATGGGGACAGGAGAGGCAATGTGTGATGCCACCAGAATCCTTGAGAGTTGGGGCCTGGACGCCATACCAGGACCACCAGGACATGGTGAGGGGAGGGTGGGACAGTTTGCCCGTGGTAGACATGGCATGTTCCAAAAGCCAAAATGCTTAACAAGAGGTTGTTAGTTTGCTGGAGCTGTGCCCTGGGGGCAGAGCACCACAGACTGAGGGGCTGAGACAGCAGAATGTACTGTCCCACAGTTCTGGACGCCAGAAGTCTGAGGTCAAGGTGGCGGCTGGATTTGGTTCCTTCTGAGGGCTGGATTTGTTTCTGGTGGTTTCCTGGTGATCTTTAGCATGCCATGGCTTACAGAAGCATCGCCAATCTCTGCTTCCCTCTTCACACGGTGTCCCCTGTGTGCGTCTCTGTGTCTCAAGTCTCCCTTGCGTAAGGACACCAGCCAGTCCCACCCTAGTAAGCTTATCGTAACCAGCCACATCCACAAAGACTTGACTTGCAAATACCGTTATGTCCTGAGATACTGGAGGTTAGGGCTTCCACACAGGAATTGGGTGGGGGACCCAACGCAGCCTACACAGTAAAGTGTATCTTCAAGGTGAAAGCGGTGATTCTGGAGTCACCCCCAGGCTAATGACCTCCGGCTTAAAGCTGCCTTCTCGCTAAGGGTCGGAGGGACGCCCCAGGACAGGTTTGCTCCATGCCTCCAAGAGGCTCCCCTCATCTGCTTCCACCAGGAGGGGACCTGCACAGCCTTCTTCCCCTCATTTCAGCCTAGAAGTGACCTTTGGCACCAAGGCCTGTGTTTTACAGCCACAAGCGGTCTGCTGGGCCTGCAGACCCGGAGGTGAGGGGGGCTGGGGTACACCGAGGGACAGTTGGAATGCTGACGAGCACAGAAACCAGAGGGCATGTTTATGGGGTTTATCTAAGGCTGTGGAAGCTAAATTCTTAGCAGGTGTTGGAGGGAAGAAAAAGAGATATTTGCTTTAGAAATGAAAGCTGGAGTCACTTTGTCCCTGAAGGTTAAAGAACAAAGAACAGTGGCTCCAGGAAGTGTTAATGTCCCCAGTCCTCACCTGGTGGAGGCAGGACATTAGGGGGAAATCAGGGCAGTTTCCGGCTTTTTCCGGAACGGGAGAAGGAGGAGGAAGTGGTGTTGGCACCAGAGTCAGTGGGAAGGTACCGCCTGCCCCATCGCACCCCTTTCTCTGCCGGGGGCAGGACGAATCCGCATCACCCCCAGAGGCGCGCCCAGGTCCTGGCACTTTGTGGAGGCTGAGGACGTACGTTCCATGAATGAATGAATGATTGAATGAATGAATAACAATCAGTGCCCCCTCCCTATTCCCAAAGGGGTGACCCTCACTCAGTTCTTGGTCCTGGTGGCCGGACAGGTGAGTCCCACAGCCGACAGCAGCAGACGCCCCTGCCCTCCCGTGACTGTGGCTCCAGGGAGGTGACGGGTGCTCACGCCCAGAGCACTCGTGGGCATTTACTCTGTCAGGAAGGAGGCCCATGGGAAATATTAGACAGTAACCTAAAATTTTGGCATCGGCCAGCGGCACACAAGGTTTTTCCGTCCTTGGCTCTGTCCTGCCGGCTAACGAGGGGAAGAAAAGGGGATTGCCCAGCGGTCTGGGCATGCCAAACTTTGAGTCCACGAACAGGCCACCCTCCACCCCACTTGCGAACCCCACCGACTCCCAACCTCCCAGAGGGCACTGCTATTTAAGCAGGGGCTGGACTTCAGAATAAGCAAGACAGACACTTGGAAGTATCAACTCCAGGTTCCTGTGAGAGGTAAACACCTGAAATTCATGGCCTGTCAAGAGCGTGAGTCTCTGCTCTTGGGCTGTTTCTGGGAGTGACTATGTTGTGCATACATGTGCGTCTGTGTGTGTGCATGCATCTGTGTGCGTGTGCGTGTGTGTGTGCGCGTGTGCGTATGTATGTGTGTGTGCGTGTGTGTGTCTGTGTGTGTGCGCATCTGTGTGTGTGTGCGTGTGTGTGTCTGTGTGTGTGCGTGCGTCCGTGTGTGTGTGCGTGTGCGTGTGTGTGTATGCGTGTGCGTGTGTATGTGTATGTGTGCGTGTGTGTGTGCGTGTCTGTGTGTGCGTGCGTGTGCATGTGTCTGTGTGTGCACATGTCTGTGTGTGTGAGTGTGCGCGTCTGTGTGTGTGTGAGTGTGTGCGTCTATGTGTGTGTGCGTCTGTGTGCGTGTGTGTGTGTGTGTGCAT